>UESW01004595.1:0-56362 GCA_900491605.1 Calamus simplicifolius
TTATGTTCATATCTTTTCATAATAGGATAGTAACAATGATATTTTATAAAAAAATTTATTATTAATTAATGCTGATTTTTAAGAAATCTAGTTAACTATTGTCATATTTTTTTTCTCCATTACATTTATAAATCAACCTCATGCAGCTTTAAACATATCATAACTTAAGTTGACTTATCAAATTAAAGCCAATATTTTAAAATTTAAATTTTAAAAATAAAATTAACTTTTATTTTAAATTGGTATAAAATAATAAATAAAAATCAATCAGCTTAGTATCATGCAATTTGATAGTTATTTTCATCAATTATACCAATACCTATGTGTTGCATGGGCATATACCTACGTTAGTCTTTAAAAAAAGGTATCATCTTAAAGAAATAGAATAGCTTGTTTAGAAGGAGAAAGCTATATTTTTAAGTAAATTTTATGGATGGTAAACTTTAATTCCTTCATAATGACCCCATTGTTTTATGTTGACTTGGCATGGGTTTTTATGTTGCTCTTACCCCATGAATGAGATGGAACTCCATCATGCCACATGACGCAGAGATTTTGACCCTTGAGCATTTTCACTAGCTGTTATCCACCATTGACAATATCAAAAAGAAAAAAAAAAAAAAAAAAAAAAAAAGGTCAGTTGGCCCACATCCTTGATTTGTCTCGGATATTTCTTTGCTACGAACAGTGCTCATGGCTGAAATACGCTGGAGGTTCCACGGCAAGCTGAGGTTGGTGAAAACGTTGGGGAGTTCCTGAGCAAATTCAGGTCATAGATGAAATGGTTGACCATTGAATTGTGATACCCATTTCCATCAATATAATAAGCTTGCAGCATCAATTCTTTAGGGAGAAAACGTAACCAATGGTTGAAAACTTTCGTAGAAAATTCCAGCAATCCGATTGACAACTACTTAAGAGTTCAACAAGATGAGCCAGAGAATTTCCAAGCTAGCCAATGTATATTTCTGTGTTCATCCAATCACCTTTTGAAGCCAAAGAGCCAGATTCTCACCGCCTAATAACAGGGGAGAGCGACTGAATTGGACAGGGGTCTAAAAGTCAGACATCAACAGCAAACTTAATGCCTTGTGAGACCATGAAGGGGATAATAAAAAAAAAGAATAAGAAGAAGAAGAAGAAGGTATACCTACTTTTATGTTCTTGTACAGAAAAAAAGAAATGAAAAATGAAGGGAAGAATTTGTTTTGAGTCAAATGTATATATTAACTTAATTAGTCGTAATTAGGTTGGTATCAAACTTCCGTAGAGGACGTGAAAAATCAAAGAAAGAAAAATAGTTGTTCTTTTTCTTCTTTTCAAAGAAAAAGAATAGAACCAAGGGCATCTTTCCATATTAGAATTTGCCAGCCTTAACAAAAAAAAATGAAGAAGAAAAGTTAAATTATCAAGACAAATGTACATGACTTGATCATTTGTTATGATTCTATTTAGCATGCATATGTTGCACTATAATTTAGCAACCAAATGTTGCAATAACAAGCTATGACCTCTAACTTTTAATATACAATTTGACTTTCAATATAGCAAATCTTACTTCTAAAACTGTTTATATGAAATAATATTTAGGTGCAAATCATCCAGTTTCTCTCTATCTCTTTTCCATTTTTTTCATAATCACCTAAGTTTCATATAATAATAAGTGGGGGAAAGAGAAGTCGAATGATCTGCACCTACAAAATTACACTTGAGTTCCTTTCTTTATACCTACTATATATGGTTGTTAAAACGATCTAACCAAGTTTGGTGATGCACCAGATATATATGATTTAATCTAAAAGAGCTAGCATTTTTTTTTTAGAACCATGAAGAAGTCGAAGGAAGAAGCAGCAGCAGCAAAATTTTTACAGGAGTTTCTGTAAATATGTTTTCTATTTTGCTTTTCTATTATTGTTGTGTATTAGGGTGGTAATTACTAAAATATTCATAGGTTGGTTCAAAAGATGCAACTCATGGTCAACTCATGCTCTGCTGGAGAGAGAGATGCTCAAATGAAATGTTATAATAGTAGAGAGATATACTAGAAAATTATCATGGAACACCTTTGCTTTGGTGATGGTTGCAACTCAAAGCTTGTTACTTTCATTACGTAAAACTATAGCCAAAAAGTCATACATTGGGTTGAAATTTGCCCCATCTTCTTTCTATTTCTGCGTGGTACTTCCTCCAGTGCAATCCTTCTCACTGTAACCGTATGTTAAATAATAGTCCTGTTCAAGGTCTAATGTGTGAATATTTTATGGATGACACCAAATTACTTTGGAACCTCTCCTTTTCAACCCCTTTGACATCTGCCAACTCAAACGATATGGGCAATCAAAAACAGTTTAAGAGTACATTTCCAGTTAGATGAGAAAAAGACTGACAATATTTTTGTGGTCACCTGTGAAATGAAAGGCCTTCCACATCTAATAAGCTATTCGATTCTCCATAATCTCACAAGAGATTATACATTGATGACATATTCATGGTTATTGGGTTTTCTTCGTTCAGTTGTCTTTTCTTTCTTCACCTGTGCAAGCCAGTCTTGCCAAGGAGTAAAATCAAACTATTAATGCAGTGAATGGACCATTGGTCACTTCATTCAGTGGGCCATTTCAGAGAACATAACTGATGAATAAATAAGAAAATGTGTGTGTTTTTTTTTTGTGTGCTTCATTTTGATTAAAAAAATGCTTTTGTTTCATTTTTCATTTTATTTCTGCATAACTTTCCTATGTGGTTTACAACAGTTGTTGTTCCAATTTTCTTCTAATGAGACCATAAAACCAAATTAGCTCATATGGGGTGATGAATTTAGGCATGCATCCTTGACTACAATAACACCTTAAAGGATTGAGTGAAGTCACTTTTCATCCATTTCTCATCCTTGAACCTAGCATGATTTGTGTTTCTATCCACCATCCAGGTGCCTTCTAGTCATCAAAGCTTGGAAGGCAGAGACACCATATCTAGCAGAACCTCCAAGATGGACACAGAATCTGCTGTTGTTAAAATTTGATTTGAACCACAGATGTCAATTTCCTTTTCTTGTGTACCATTGCAAAAATTCATGGAGCTTGACTCGTAGCCAAAATCCCATTCAACCATTGTCTGTTTGACCTGACCATCTCAATAAGCCTAATTAATGAAACCAAAGCTGCCCCTCCTGTCCTTAAAGCTGATATTGAGCCTGGAACGAAATGGCACCATGACCAACATACCTGCTGACTTTTGTTCAATCCTGCAGTCATTGTTATCTACGTCATCTGCCTGCCCACTAGGCCACTGCAGCAACCACCTCATTGGCCATCTTATTTCTAAATCCTCCAGAAAGCAAGCACACAGTAAAGTCTTTGTGGCCAAGGGGGCCTGGGTCCACTAATTGGCACTTTTCTTTGACTTTGAACAGAAAAGAGGTACTGAGTTCAATTCAAAAGATGGAATATCCACTGTAATAAAGGGGATAAGAACACTTTCAAGATTCTAAATATCAACTGTAATAAAGGGAAAAAGAACACTTTTAAGACCTTGAATTGCTCTCCATATATGCATGCTAGCATGGTGTATCATACATAATTATTATTCATAATCTATCAATGATCAGTATAAAAGATTGCTGATTATACTAATTTTACTCTATTCAATTATCGCCACAATTTTTGGCATGATATCTCCAAGTCATAAGGTTCACATTGCTAATGGTATTTTGAAAAGGGGAAAAAAATACTTGAGCAACTCAGTGGAATTCAAAGCAATTACCTTGTTGAACAAAGTGTTAAAACTTTTGTTAAATCTTAAAAATAATATAAAATATTATAA
The DNA here is from genome assembly GCA_900491605.1 of Calamus simplicifolius. Lineage (NCBI taxonomy): Eukaryota > Viridiplantae > Streptophyta > Magnoliopsida > Arecales > Arecaceae > Calamus > Calamus simplicifolius. The sequence continues at coordinate 3,823 of UESW01004595.1, forward strand.
AGGTAAAAATAAATTTAATTCTTCATCCTTGCAATATATCAATGCATATTTATATAGGAAAATAAATCAGTAGTGTGTGAGTGGCTGATTATATTCAGTAGAAAATGAAAACTCAAAATAAGAATGAGTTAAAAGTCAGGCCTGGGAGGCGGTTTCAACCACAGCCCTAAAGGAGAACCGGCCCGCTTCTCGTGCGAAGAACTTTGGACCTCAACCCTCCTCCAAGGTACAACCCGAGAGCCTGAACTCCTACGTTCGCCGGCGGCACGATCTCAACGAACGTCAATCAGCTATCTTCAACACAATTCGAAGAAACGAAAAACTGAAATGTAGAAACAAAAATTTGTTGTGGTTCTACCCTCTTAAATTTTTAACCTTTGAAACCCTATTTATAGATTTTTTGTTTTAAAAACGGTCAAAACATTTTATTTAATTGCTAGGAAATTTATTTAATTTTTTTATTTAAAACAGCCGAACGTTCGGTGAATAGAAAGAAGCCTCTGACATGTTGAATAAACCATATGCATACACACCAAGATCCAAGCTTCAACCTCTAACAAGTCAGAAGACAAAGGAAGCTCAACAGTGTCTAACATTTAGAATAAGACAACAATGTCATATGTTATTATTTTTGTTATGTCTTATTTATCAGTTTAGTATATTTTATGCTCACCATATATCGTTCGAGGCATATCAAAATGTATTAAAATCTGATACTACAAATGAAGCTACAAATGAAGCAGATAAACCAAATAATGATTGTTTGTACTAAAATAATTGCATAGCAAATTGCAGAGATAGCTGGACAGTCGCTTTTATTATAATCTAAGTACATGACCATGATTGCCCAATCTATTTAATAACCAAGATTTGTTACACCAATTTCTGTCCATGTATGTGCATGAGCACTTACCATCTGATGGTGAAGATAAACTGAGTATTATTTTTACCATATATTTAACAAAAATTAGTAAGGAAGAAAAATGGCGTGTATCAACTAACTCTTTTAAAGCAATATAGCACAACAATCCATTCCAACGGTAAAAAGATCAACTTATGAAATATAATTTAAAGCATTGCAGCAATATTAATATTTTGCCCAAGAAAAATAATAAGTATTCAAACCATAATCTTTTCCCTTTAAATCTTGGGCCCAATGGATGATCATAATTTAGCATAGCAACATTTGCACCATTAATGCACATGCATTTCAGAGTGGCATAAAAAAAATTTATATGTTAAGCAAACTCATGCAAAGCAGAATGAGTAAATGGATTGAAAATCTAGCAATCTCTTGAGAAGAAGGAAAAATCTGATCCTTAGCTGTTGGAAAATAATTTTGATCTTACAAAAAATCACTTTATAAAATTGCTAGAAATATGTTATAGAAATTTAAATATACAAATAAAGTAAAACCAAAAGATTAATAGGATCAAACCAGGACCGAGGCGTGTTAGACACTGCCCTAAGGATCAGATTTTCGCCCCTTCATGCAGGTTGTTGGCGATCTGTCCCCAAGGTATATGTATATAAATACATACGCATTTATACATGTATGCATATAGGTACACAGACGTGTGCAAATCAGGTGCGGCTTGTCACATCTTAGTGCCCAAGTACATATGTAATATGTATACTTATTCTCTCCTTAAGTTGGTGTAGTAACTAACAAAGCTAACAAATATAAAGCTGAAGTGCTAATCAGAAACTGAATTACTTTGTTCACTGGATAGATAGACAAGGGGTGAAGTCATCAAATAGGTGGTTAACCATTCAGCATGAAAACAAAGCCTTGTTGAAAAATATACATGCTTGCACTTGTGCACATAATATATGCGTGCTTGTATATAGATATATTTTTATATCATCTTATTATTTAACTTTCAAGTGCAGCTACAAGTATATATATTTGCATTCTTACATAAATGCAAAAGTTTTTCTGTTCCAGATAAGTGTTTTCTGGTATAATAATCAATATTTAATATCTCCTTGTTGTGTTGAAGTTGCTAGACAAAAGTGACAGAATTGGGCAAATACTTATTGCTTACCTACTATTGTAAATCTTTTATGTTACCAAATGGAAAAGAATGGATGAACTTGGATGCGGTGACAAGGTATGTCATTTAAATGCTCTATTTTAAGTCTCTTAATATATATTGCCATGAGATTTAATAAAAGTTTTTATAATTTACTAAATAATCTCATGACAGTTGGAATATCCAACTTATTGTTTACCTTATATTTGGATATTCAATTCTAATATATCTTTGTCTGATTCTCTTATTTGAGGTCTAGTCCTAAAATAATATTATCTCTTTGGAATTTGCCGAGAAGATTTTGGCAGACTAATTAACCAAGGAGTTATCTAGGAATGGAGTCCTAGATTCATTGAGGGGATGTGGCTTAAGCCCATTATTTGGTCGCGGATACCCAACCTCTGTGATTGGAGATCCTATGAATGAGGTTCAATGTGGTAGAAACGAAGCTGATTGAGTGATCGTGTTAGAGCACAAATTTTTAAAAAAATTTTATCCCATCCCTATGATGAGTGCTCTTATAAAGTGACAAAGTAAATTTGTGTAAGGTTGAGTTATACTCTTAATGGATCCGAGGTAGGTTATCTGCAGGGTATTGTCACAAATACCCTTGGAGGATTCACCTATATGAGAATCGTCATATTAGGCCGTGACTAAAGGTTTGGGCTAATCTTAAAGAATTCTCATGAAAAATCAAGGTATTAAGCGCAAGGCCTTTAATATGCGCTGACCGCTTAAACCCAATTGATCCATATTGTGTGTGTGATTAGTAGAAGTCTGAGTCAAAGGACCTAGTTCAAGGTCTAATCCACTATGGTTCCTTCAGATGTATACAATCAACACTAAGTGAGGTTCAAGTCCATTGGACACCTCACCTATTGCGCAGTATAAGATGCCCTAAAATTTTTGTTATATTCATTTTATTTTTTTTATTTTAAACTTTTATGGGAGATTGTTAGAAAAAAGTTTTTAAATAAAAAAAAAAGGGAGAACGCCCGCGAGCGTTGCTCGCGGACGTTCCTTCTTTGACGCAACGTTCCAACGGAACGTTACGTGAACGTTGGAAGGCCAATGTTTCAGAAACGGCCCAAATAATTAAATTTGTAAACCGTTTTTTATGTAATTTAAAGCTAACGGCCATTAGGCCTTTATGGCCATTATGGGCCGAGCCGTTAGAGTTTTTATGGGCCGAGCCTATAAATAGGCTTAGGAATTCATATTGATAAAAGAAATCAATAATAATTTGGAGTAGCCTATGATTTGTTTTATCTCATTTTGTTTTTATATATTTTATTGATCTTTTGGGCATCTGAAGGAAATCGTTGGGTTTGCACCTCCACACGATCATGCTCGTAGTAGGAGGATCGGGTCGAGCCGGGTCGTTGTACCTTAGGGATAGATCGCCAACAACCTGCATGAAGGGGCGAAAATCTGATCCTTAGGGCAGTGTCTAACACGCCTCGATCCTGGTTTGATCCTATTAATCTTTTGGTTTTACTTTATTTGTATATTTAAATTTCTATAACATATTTCTAGCAATTTTATAAAGTGATTTTTTGTAAGATCAAAATTATTTTCCAACACAAAGAAGTCTACTACACCACTAAGAGAGCACTTTGTAATCCAAATGGAATTACATAATAATCTAAGATTATTGGTGACCCTTAATTCTAAGTAAGTTAATCCCTTATGATTTAAGATCATCATATTTAGTGTGCCATCTCTTATTAACTCAATATCTTCAATTAATATGATTAACATGCTATGCTATAAATTCATAATCACTAACCATGTAGTACGAAAACTATTCTTAATATATTTTACTATTATCATGCCATTGTATCATTATTTCATACGATTCAATATAGCATTCATATAAATTATAATATTATTTATTTTAATAATATAATATATAATTAATTATTTATAATCTGATTTATAATATTAAATTATACTAATTTAATATGAAAAATAATATTATGGCTTTTTTGTTGGAGTTTTTTTTTTTGCAATAAATGAGAGGTATTTTGATTTCCAAATTCCAGCTACCATGAGGTCTAGAATTATTAGATTGCACGGTTATTATAGAGGTGGAAATGATTTAGGATCACTACTAATAGTAGTACAACTAAATAGGATAATTCTATTTCCCCCATTAAAATCACTAGTGACTCTAATCTGACAAAAGAGCCTAACTTAAAGCTTGAGAACAAACTCAAATACCTATATTTTATGCTCCTCATCCCATTTGGACTTCAGAATGAGTTCTATTTTCATTGATAAGATCTAGAACCAGGAAAGTGTGCACTAAAATCAAACTAGAGGGACAAGGCTGATAGCTAAATTTTACGGGGTCAAATAATAGCAAACGTCTCTGTCGTTTATGATCAGAACAATGAGCCAGCTGTTGATAGTCACGGGCTAGAAGCCTGAATCAAGTCTCTGCAAGGGTTGGTGCAACACTTCTGTCATCAAAGCCGGGTCAATCTTGGAAACCAGAAACCAGGAAGTCACCCATGGGTTTCTTTGAGAGGGGTCAAAGGACTCACCCTCGAAATGTCAAATATAATATAATACAACACTCCCTTCTGTACCAAATGGACAATTCCTACTCGGTTCCTCTGACCAAGTCTAACCAGCTCTCATCACCTTCACCCAAAACAAATCCTTGGATTTCTTCACTAATTTGGATGACTTATGTGGGCACCCGCAGAAGGACTCTGAAAAAGGGCCCAAGGACAATGGCTTATAAAAAACAGGTGCATTCCCATTGATGACCAGACCTTACCTTGATGAAGCATCTGACTTGGGATGAAACTAAGGCACGATTCGCTAAGCGTTTGTCATCCAATTTCCTAATTAACAAATGATAAATGTACCATATCTCTTTGACAGAACTCTTAAGTAAGATTGTTATATACATCACTTTTTAAACGAGGAACCAAATAGCAAACACCTAGGGATCCACATTTAAGTTTTGCTCCAAGGATGATTCAAGTTTTTGAACTATTGCAAGCTTGATGATGTTAGAGGTTTCTGTAATTAATGTGGTGCACATAACATAATAGTTGAAAGTAAGTTAGCTGGATTAATTTCTTTGCAATCCAACAATTAGCATGAAGATGTCATGGCATGTTCATATAGTTGGTTCCTAAAACTTCAAAGATTTATATGTCTAAGACAAAAAATGATGCATCAAGTCTTCAAGTGATGACACTGGTAAGAAATGGAGACTTAATTTTATTTATTTGCTTGAATAACAAATTGGGTCAACATCCACTTATTTATTCAGCAATGATCATAAATATTTTAACTTATTGGTGCAAGCAAGAGAACGAAAACACTACTTTAACAGAGAATTATTTAAAGAATAATTGACTAAATATAAATCAAGAACTATTTTTTACATATTCCTTGGAAATTCTTTTGGATTTCTCACATTCAAAAGAATAAATGTCCATATGATAAATGCCCAATTCCAAGCTTTCTAAGCATGGAAATAGAGCCAACCAATTATAAATGTCCATATTATATATGCACGATTTAATTTCACAGCATCAAGAGACACCTGTTGCAATAAGTGTTATGCAGAAACTTTCTAAGTTGTTGTTTGAAAACAGCTTTACCAATTGGTAAATTTAATAAAGCCCAGAAACATTGCCGTTTCTTTTAAATTTTTACTAGTTCCTGAAAATTATAGAGAATGGAGAGATTACTCTCTTCTATCAGTTTGTTATGTATGAATGTATGTCCATAATTTTCAAACATATTGAAAAAAAAGTAAAAAGTACAAACTCTGTCCTAATTTTTGGAATTCTGTTCATAACTTAGTTTGCAAATCATTTTGAATATCCTTATCTGTTGTTGTTTACATTTAAAGATTAATCAATCATCAACCCAGTATAGTCAGTTTAAACAAAAAAGAAGAAGAAGAAGAAAAGACTTGTCTCTTATACAAAAAACCATATTTGGATAGTTAATTACCAGAATTAACTATCTAAAAAAATAAGAAGATAAGATGGAGTTATTCAAGCAGGTAATCACTGGCAGCCATTAAAAGAGAGAGAGAGAGAGAGAGAGGCAGTTCTTGCTAGAAATAACTACTAATTTACATGAAGGGAAATAATTCTTCAGTCACTTTTTCTCACATTTTACAAACATGGAGACTTCTTTATCTTGACATTTAACAAGATTTCTACATTTCTTCCATATACCATGATGAACATCGAAGGGATTGTGCGTCCATGACCTGGTTTAAATTTGTTCAACGTGATGTCCCACTTGGAAGAGATCAACTGAGTGTCAAAAGGATCCACCATCCTAAACTCTTTATCGGCTTACCCTATTCTCTAGCATGAATTCTATGTTAGAGAATACATGTTGGTGCACATATTTCTTTTATGTAATAAATCGTTTTGTTGTTGGTTCTCTGCTTACTAGTCGTCTCTTCTTCTTAGAACTTTCTTTTTAATAATATTGGAATCTTATTAGAATGTTTAAGTCCTTTTACTAAGACACTAGACCTACTTCCTTTGACCGGTCACATCCATCTGACTGACTTGATTGATCTATTCCCCATATATAGATTTGTATTTGTCAAGAAAGCCACCATTATTATCATCAAATTTTGTTCTTCTCAATTCCTGTCCCAAACAAGCAGCAAAATCACAAGCCCCTCAAACTCTCAGCTTTCATTCTGCAGGACCAAAACTAATGCTTAGAGGAACCTTCTTCTTTTATAAGAGAAAAAAGGATTCAATATTTAAAGGGCACATATAATTTCTCTACCTCTCAACACAGCTTTTTTCTTCTTCTTCTTCTTCTTCATTTCTTTCTGTTTTTTTTTTAATAAGAAACCTCAATATGCAGTCTGAACACCAGCAACAGGTCAGTCCTTTGGATCACAGTTCAACAAAGTATACATACCTCACAGCAAATCAAATCTAATCATGAAGAAAAATTCAGAGGCCTCTCTGGTTCTCTTCCTCATGAAAAACTTGAGCAGAGCTGGCACCTCATGATTCTGCATGCCATATCAGAGAACCATTTCTTCGAATCTGACAGCAAACAACAGAAGAAGTGTACTTTCCTATAGCATTAAACCAGAAAATTTCCATACATTGGACCACCAATGGGCAATTACGGTTGAATCAAATATGATGACTACAAATAACAGTAGAAGTCTGAAGTAGCAAAAACCAATGCATGCATGAAACCGCCGCACGCATTTAATTGCTTCCAATGCATTTGTATGTGCAACATTACATCTGATCTTTACATTTGTTTGCTAAAACCTGTGGTAGTCAAATCAATGACACAAAGGTCGGTTCGCATTATATTGCTGAACTCCTGCTATAGTTAGGATACACCTTTACTCTTAGTAAGAAAATAATCAACTCTAAACCATCACTGGTTGTCGTAGCAGGAGCACTGGCAACCCTCTGTGGTGGTGATGCTGGAGGAGGGGAGCTGCTCTTTTGGTCATTCTCTGAGATGTGGGGATGAGAATTGAGATGCCACATGACGGAGAGCAACAGCCACATCATGCATGGTGGGGCGAAGATGAGGCTTCTCATGAAGACACATTGAGACAACAACAGCAAGCTGGTAGAAGGCACGGACTGGGCAGCGCCCATGCAATGATGGATCAACCAGTTGAATGAACCTCCTATCACTGAGCAAGGACGTGACTGGAAAAAGGATAAAAAGAATGAAATGAAAATTCGGGTAAGAAGAATGGAAATAAAGGTTAACTTAAACCTATTATCTAGCTTGAGATCTGCCTGGTCCACACATGTTCACAAAAAAGAAAGTTCATCTCAGGGACTGTTCAGGATCTGTGCTGCCCGGTAGTGGTTGAATACAAATTGAAAGTCTTCATACCATTTGACAGTAAAAACTACAAAATATGAAATTGTAGCGATATCATTGTAATTATTTACCATAACTGTCTTCTATAAATAGGATCCATCACTGTCTTTATAATATTCGTAAAGAAAAGCGATGTTATAAGACAAGTGAATAGGCCGAAAACCATAAATCTGTTATGCATTTTACTTACATTTAACATGCTTGCGAGAAGAACGGTCTTAATTTAGCCAATCCACCAAAAATATTACAAATTTAGAATCAAAAACTTTGATATGTTTCCTCTTTTTCTTTTGCAGATAAAAACTATAACATCTTTCAAAATCAGTTGGTAGTCATCTATGTTTCCTGAATAATCAGAAAAAATAACGGTTCTTGAAATTCCATATGAAATGATACTCTTGCATTGAGTTGAAGCAGAAAAGGCAAGATTCAAATGCTTCTTGCAGTAGAAATTAAAATAGGTATGGAACCAAAATTGCATTGCTCTGATAACCTACCCATGAAATTAAATTCTGCTGCCCCAACTTCTTGGAGAAGTCATATACCCTTCGACCAGTGATCAGCTCCAAGAGAACCACACCAAAGCTATATACATCACACTTCACAGTCAGCTTCCCACTCAAAGCATAATCAGGAGCACAATAGCCATATGTTCCCATCACCCTTGTTGAAACGTGAGTTCTATCACCAACTGGTCCGAGTTTCGCGAGTCCAAAATCAGAGAGTTTAGGGTTGAAGTCATTATCTAACAATATATTAGCAGATTTTAAGTCACGGTAAATAACAGGCGGGTTGACGACATCATGCAAATAGGTTAGCCCTTCTGCAGCACCAACGGCAATCTTTATCCGCGTGTCCCAATCAAGTGGTTCTTTATTAGGTGGCAGATCTGAGAAAAAAAGAACTTAATGGGTTGATAATTCATGCAATGAAATGTTAAAAGGTAAACCAAATTTAATGAAGAATTTGTTCTTACTAATTATTAGAGTGTTTGTGAATATGCTTCTTAGTGTTTTTATGTGATGTCTCTTACAGTTCTGCATGAGTTAATAGTTGTCTTTTGGGTTGTTGTGATGTGTTTATGAAGGATCATAATGTAACCATATAAAGCTCTTTGGTGGTCATTTTGTAAAGGGGCAAGAATAAATGATATTTTAAGTATTCTCAAATCAGTCCCCTTGTAATCTTGTCTTCTTCAATAAAAAAATGAGTATTCATGTGCTTCTCCAAACTTTTTTTTTTTTTTTTGCTATCTATGTTGGTTGTATCATAATGATTCTAGATATATAGTCCAGAGTGTCTAGCTATACTTTGAAGTAGTTTTACTCTCCACATAATCTGAGAGCCTTGTTCAAGTGTTCGGTGGTGCTTGTGGCTTTGTAAGGAAGAGAACCAAAAGAAGAACATAGTTGGTGGAATGGTTCTTCTGCTGAGGATGGACTCTGGCAGTGCTGGTTTGAACCAATTTAGAGTGGAAATACTAAACAACATGAATCGGAGCCTTTCTTCCAAGGATATGATACATGGAATGTTATTGAGGAGCTGGAAACTGACTTGTCAAAAATATTGCATGATGTAGTGCATCAAGAAATTTAGAAGCATGTTGAAGATATAAGCCTCCAAGAAAGGTATGAGGAAACATTGAATTTGTTTATTCTTCTTGTAACAATGAAAATTCATAAAAAGAATATTGGATAGGAATTTTTGATGAAGCTGAGTTGTGGGCAGAAAACTCAGATGAAGATGAACTAGAAGAAGAAAATGTTAACAATATTGAAATTACAGACAATGATGTGCAGGAAGAAAAAAGAATAAAATTCCAGAAGAACTTAAAACAGCAAAAGTGGAGAGGATGAAAAGTCAAAAGGTGAGCAGGTTAAAAATTTGATAAGAAATGTCTCTGTGGAATGTGAACCACTAAGGAAGGGATCTTAGCGCATAGATCCAAAGATACATCAAGTTGCCACCTCTTGAGATGTCATCTTTGATGAAGTGTTTTCTTATTTTGTGCAGCCTGCTCTCATCCCTTTTGCAGTTCTTTCAAGTGATGAGATTGAATAAGTGTATGGAGCCAAATAACTGAAAATGAAAGATCCATGTTACATTTTGCAGTAGAAAATGTCTTTTGTAATACAATTTGGATAAACACGGAGGCATTATTTCATCCAAAAGAGAAAGTGCAAGCACAGTACAAGAGCCATGAAGAACAATGGTTGACACATGCAAAGTATCAAAACAAAAATGTTCTAATAAATATTATAGAAGTAAGTGAAGATATTTTATGAGTTTTCCAGGTCAATGGAGATGGCCATAAGCATTGTTGCATGTAGAAGCACTGGATCTTCTAAAGAGCTACATGTTTCCAAGCTCCTCAAGTTCCATATTTTCTAGAAGCCAGAATTGATGCTTCAAATGACATGTGGGAAAAAAGATATTGATCTAAGGGGAGGTGTTAAAAAGTAAACAAAATGTAAAGAAAATTAATTATTACTAATTAATAGAGAGTTTATAAACAATTCTCCTAGTGTTCATAAGTGATGTTTCTTAGAGTTCTATATAAGTTGATAGTTTTGTCTTTTTGAATTGTAATGGTGCATTTAAGAAGGTTCATCATGTAATTATTGTTAGTCATTTTGTAAAGGGGGCAAGAACTAATGATATGTTAAGTATCCCCAAATCAGTCCCATATAATCTTGTCTTGTGTGACAATAAATTCAAGTATTTGTGTGCTTCTCCAAACTTGTTCTTCTTGCTATCTCATTTGATCCTACTATAACAATCCTAGGCATGCATGCTAGAGCGCCTAACTATGCTCTGAGAGTGGTTTTACCCTTCGCATGAAACATGTAATGTTAAAATTTAAGACACTAGTACTTAATAAATCAGCAAAATTATGGCATGCATTTGTCAATCAAATAGTGGAGATGCCACATGATTTCTTTCTTTATAAGGTGTAACGAAGCAGTTGTGATCAAATAATGTAGCTAGTTGTATGCATGTAAAGAAAGAAAAGTGCAATCGTCCTCCAACCATGAGCTGGAAGTAAAGAAGATCACTGGCATAGATTAGTGGAAATTTGGTGGAACTCTCTAACAAGGATGACAGCACAAGGTTTTTAAAAAACTGGAATACCAAAGTCAATGAGATGCGCAGGACTGGCTTGGTTTGGTTAACTACACTTTTCATGAAACATGGAAGTTAAGAAAAGGCCATGGATAAAGGCCAAGCATTTCTGCAGCACTAGAGGACATTTTAATCTGCAAAATTATATAAAGTTTCATCAAAGTAGGCTTGTAAGCCATAACTAGCAGTTTTGAGAATGGGCAATGGAACAAAAGACAACAAGAAAGTCACATTAAGAACTCAAACGGTAAGATTTTTAACTAAATCTTCTCAGTTATACAAATAATGAATGACCAAAACCATAACCATCAAGTCTTGTCCCAACTATTTGGGACCCTCACTCACCAAAGATTTCTATTTAGGGCTACATATGATGCCATTTAAAGCTTTTCCATATCCTCGGTCAAACAATTGATGAATCAGAAGACAATTATATAGGCATTAAGTTAAACAGAAATCCAGGAGAACAGTATTTACAATTTTAAATTTTATATGTGGAAGGAATTGCAAGTCCAAGATTCAATCATAAACTAGCTGAGAAAATTTTTAAACTTTGATACTAGCCAGCCTTTACATCAACCTTCAACACGCTACACTCATTACAGATTAGCTACAAACAGCAGTAGGTATCATGATGGTGAATGACATTTGCATGCTAAGATTATATTGGAGTTATTTGCTAAATTGTGACTATGGAGAGAGTGCCTTAGGAGATAAAGGTCTAAAATAAGTTGAATACTTCAACACAGAGACTGAAACATGACTGCAGAGAGAACATAATTGGAGGCAGCCTTGAGTCAGAGCCAATGTCTGGATGCAAGGTGGAGTATCTCGCATTCTTGCTGCCAAGCCACACTTCCAGGTGGTGCAATTGGATAAATTTGTTATTGTTATAATCAAAATGGAGAATCCAGTGCAGCTGCCGAGCTGCAGTTCCAGGTGGTGTAATTGGAGGAAGCTAGTGTGGCAATGAGACATAAGTTGGGTGATCAAAGATTATGGGTGAATTAGGGATGTCATAATGATCAGTACATGGGAGAAATATTTAACAGGGAACAGGTTATCAAGATGCAGATGCGGCAAAATTAGGAAGTGGGTTGGAAAGACAAAACATTTGGATCATTTGAGAGGGTTTGGTCACATGCAGTGAAGACTGAACTGCTAGAGAATGGCTTGAATTTGAGTTAGACAAGCTGAAAGATCAGAAGTATGAAAGAGTGCATAAAACATAAAACAAAGAGTAGAAGGATTTTTAAGAAACTTCTTGTGGTCAAATATATGACCACAACTAAAATGTATGATGAAACAACTAGCTGATAACCGAGCAAAGCAAGCCTTGTCACTTGTGGTTGTCACTGGGGTATCATCTTCCTTGTGACTTACCAACATCATAGCCATCAAGGATTTTAGCTGAAAGCCAATAACATTGACATAAACTAGAGCTTGTGCTTCCACAAGCCCTTAAGTACATCTCAAAGCCTAATAACACACCTCATCCTTGCATGGTGGAAACAATGAGATATAAAAGTAAGTTTCATAGAATTTCTCGTATTGCACCTAAAGGAACCTATATTTCAGTAATATCATCATTTACAGCAATTAATACGCCATTTCCACTCAGGCAAAGGTCTGAAACAGTTACAAGACAAAGCTCACAACCATGAAAATAATATATGAAAATCAGATCAGTAAAAGCAAAAGCTTGAGAAAAATGAGGATTTATTAAAGATGGTTACCGAACAAGTGATCTTCCAAGCTACCCTGTGACATGTACTCATAAACCAAGAGCCTCTCAGATCCCTCGGCACAATATCCAGACAAGCTGACAAGATTCGGATGGTGCAACATTATCAACATTAGAACTTCAACCAGGAATTCATTATTCCCTTGTAACCCATTATGGTTGAGCTGCTTGATTGCAACAACCTGCACATCAGACTAGAGCATTTATATGCCAAATGCCAATTGAATCAAAACTTCTCATCAAAAGAAAGAAATGCACGAGATCCGATGAAAATTTGCTTCAGAATAAGAAGAACAAGAATGTAGCTTGCCTGGCCTGATTGCAAGAACCCCTTAAAGACCCTCCCAAAACCCCCTTCTCCAAGCAAATTAGACAACTTGAAGTTCCCCGTGGCAGCCTCGAGCTCTCGCAAAGTATAGCTATGGGCGTTGCTGCTCTGGTCTCCAGCTCGTGAAGTATAGCTATGGGCGTTGCTGCTCTGGTCTCCAGCTCGTGAAGGTGCCTTTACCAAATCTGCACCCCAAAGAGGGGAGGGGAAAGCATGAAAGTTTCAGAATTACCCTAAAACCGGGATTCAAAGACGAAAAAGAGGAAAAATGGCAACTTATTGCCCAACAATTCTGCATACCTAACGAAGCAACGGGACGGGACAATGACCGGGGTACCATGTCATCTCTGAGCCTCCTAGCTTTCTTCTGCCGATAGGAAACGCAAGAAAAACAACCCATCTCTCCGCCATAACCCAAACCCTAATCAGACGAACAACCGCGACCCTGAAATCTCCCCTCTCAGAGAAAATCTAACACCACGCACCTACATTGCCCCTATCTCCTCCTCTTCTCGTCACCACCTCCCTCTCTCTCTCACCCACACGCACAAAAAAAAAAAAAAAACGATCGATGAAATTAGAAACAGCCACGAGGCATGGAAGAATAAATCGAATAAAGAAGAGGTGAAATGGAGAAATTCCGAAAGCGAGGTGGAAGCCCTAACGGAAAGACCGGATATTGAGCGGAGGAAGAGAAAAGGAGAGGTTTTTTTTTTTTTTTTTTTGTTCCCCTCCATTTCCTTTTGCTTCTTTTAGGTAGGGCTGGAACAATCGCGGTCTCTCGCCGGCCATTTGCTCCGTTATCTTCGGCGGTGACGGGAGGAGATTTATTAGGGAAAAAGCCGTGGCCGAGAGAGTAGAACGCGATGCAAGGAAGCGAGGGAAGGGCCGATGGTCTAGCGGAAAACAACGACAAAGGAGGGGAGCCTTCCCGACTCAGCTGTCTGACTCTGGACAGCACGTACGGAACTGTTTGGCATATAGAATCTTGACACGTGTCATAGGAATAAATGCTGGCTTCCAGATTTTGTGAACTGCTGGCGCTGGTGCAAGCGAGTGCAAATGGTGCTCAGATTTGCACTCATTATGCATCTGGATTTTAAATTTGTTTGCACGAATCTTGTCCCAATCCATGTGTCACCTATGGTGAATTGAAATTTATTTTTGTCGGCAATGAAATTAATCCATTGGAACGAGCGTTTTAACTGTTTAGAACTAGCTGTGCAGCTTGGGTTTGAATCTGGCTCGTCGAACTTGATTTACAGAAGCGTTTAAACTCATGTTTGCCCAATCCAAACCCGAAAGACCTAGGTTTAATCCGGTCCGATTTGTAATTGATCCGGATTATGGTTGATCGCAATCCAAACTCGAGGGTTATTCGAACGAATGGTAACTTATCGGCACCAGATTTTTAGGGGCGTTGAGAGCGCATCGGACGAGATGGTCAACTTAAGGGCAAGAAGGGCAAAGCCATTGATTGCAAGCGAGAAAAAGGACAACATAAAAGTGGACCATCCGCACATTTCGTTTCACTTTCCACCTCATCCTTTTCTTTGTTTATGACACCTCCCCATCTTCTTTGCTTACAGCACATCCTTCTCTTTTTTGTTTCAGATAGACTCTTTTTTAATACAATGTTAAAGCCCCGAGTCCAACTTATGCGTTCGGCAATGGATTTTATTTTTTCGTTTCTGGGATCCATAATTCAGTGTTTATTTACTTTGAAAAAGTATTTTTTTTCTCATCAACCCGAATTCCAACCCGAACCCGATTTTTAAAAATAGGGTTAGGATTGAGGTTTTACAAATAGGGTTAGGGTTGATATTTTATAAATAGGATTAGGATTAGGGTTGAAGAAAATCCGAGTTTCATAAGCCCGAATTGCATCCCTATTTAGAACAATTATCAAGAGAGTTAACAATTATTGTTTACCATCAGTAAGGTAACCATTTTTTTTAGAAGAAAAAAATATGCTAGAAGGAATTGATCGAGGTCATTACATCCTTAAGCCCAATAATCTTGCTCTTGATATATCAAAATGTTAAAAATAACTCTGCATATAAAATGTTATGAATGAAAATTTTGAACCTTTTTTATAAGGCATCATCACCTTTTCTATATACTTTTGACGATCCTAACAGCCTCATAAAAGGTGAGGCATATCCTTTGACTTCTAAGTTCACTTGACCATCCAAGTCTTTAGAGTATATAAAACAATTAAGTAAAGAGTACTTCAATGACAAACTTAGAAAGTACTAGTTATATTTTATTTAATATAAAAATAATTATTTTATAAAATTCAATATTTTATCTTGTTTATAATTTGATCATAGACCTAAGTTCACTTAACTGGGCTAAAGAGCCTAATTATTGAATAGCTTAAGCTATATTGCCGATCGAATATCATCCATTACAAAAAAAACAAGAGAAACAATCTTTCCTTCTATCTTCATCATCGTCTCTCTTGGCCATCAAGTCAAGAATAATTATATTGAGGGGTAAAATCGTCATTACATTAATATCCGTGCGAGGCGGTTAAGGCTAACCTCCTCCCTTTGGCCCCTCCGGGCTTCCATAGCTCGGCCCCTCCGGGCTTCCGTAGCTCGGCCCCTTCGGGCTTCCGTAGCTCGGCCCCTCCGGGCTTCCATAGCTCGGCTCCTTCCGGGCTTCCATAGCTCGGCTCCCTTCGGGCTTCCATAGCTCGGCCCCTCCGGGCTTCCATAGCTCGGCCCCCACCGGGCTTCCATAGCTCGGCCCTTCCGGGCTTCCGTAGCTCGGCCCCCTCCGGGCTTCCATAGCTCGGCTCCCTCCGGGCTTCCGTAGCTCGGCCCCCTCCGGGCTTCCATAGCTCGGCTCCCTCCGGGCTTCCATAGCTCGGCTCCCTCCGGGCTTCCGTAGCTCGGCCCCTCCGGGCTTCCATAGCTCGGCCCCCTCCGGGCTTCCATAGCTCGGCTCTTCCGGGCTTCCGTAGCTCGGCCCCTTCTGGGCTTCCGTAGCTCGGCTCCCTCCGGGCTTCCGTAGCTCGGCTCCCTCCGGGCTTCCATAGCTCGGCTCCCTCCGGGCTTCCATAACTCGGCTCCCTCCGGGCTTCCGTAGCTCGGCCCCTCCGGGCTTCCATAGCTCGGCTCCCTCCGGGCTTCCGTAGCTCGGCCCCTCCGGGCTTTCATAACTCGGCTCCCTCCGGGCTTCTCTAGCTCGGCCCTTCCGGGCCTCCGTAGCTCGGCTTCATTTGCAATCCGCAACCTAACACTTACCTCCGCGGAACCTGAGGCGGGAGAGCCCAAGCCTACCGAAGCGGCATCCTAGACAAGGAATCATGTCGGGACGTGGCCTAAAGCCTATCATAACCGCCCCGGGCCTACTTAACCAGATCTCGAGGCGTCAAGGAGCTCTCCCAGCCGTCAATCTCTGAACAAACAAGATACGGATTCTAACGGCCCCACAACGGCCTGATTCTATCCGTCTCCGTATCGTAACAACCTCCGAACCTTCCAGAAGGCGCTCAAGACCCAAACGACAGTCTATAAATATCAGTCTCACAGATTCCCTCAGGTACACAACTCTGTACGCACACTTGCGCGCTTGCGCCCCCACTCTCACTCTCCTGCTCTCGCCGGTAGCTCGTCGGTGCTCCTGCCCTCTGGAGCCTCCGATTGGCCGCCCCCGGAGAGGTCTCCCGGAGAGATCCACCTCCCCACTGTCTGGTTGATCGCCGATTCCTTTCCCACTGACTTGAGCGTCGGAGGGTCTTCCGCGGAGGACCACCCCCGGCGTCCCTCCGCGCGTGGGCTTCTTTTTGCAGGTCCGCCGCACCCCTCTCCCTGGAGATCGACCGCGCCCGAGTCGGAGGACGGATCCCGGCGGCAACAGATTGGCGCTAGAGGAAGGGCCTCAAGTCCCATTAAAACTTGAAGAAAGGAGACAAGGATCTAAATCCGGAGAAGAACCTCTCCAATGGCCAACCGGAGGAGAGCAACCTCTGACGCCCAAGATCAGGTCGCTTCCCAGAGGCCTGATCCGACTGGCGCTGCAGCACCACAACCCCCACCGGTCGAAACTCCGTCGCCGCCTGCCATCCCGGTGACCCAAGACCAGTTCGCTACGCTGGTCCAACAAGTCCAGGCCCTCACCCACCTGGTCCAGGAGCGCCTTGCAGCTCCTCCTGCTTCACATCCCCCGAAGGAGGCGGCGATTTCTTCTTCGCCGGCGACCTCCTCCTCTGATCCGCATGAATCAGCGGATCCCCCACATCGCCCCAGGGGGGACAAACCGGTCCCTCGAACCGGTTACGATAGAGATCCTCCCAGATCTCGGCGAGCCCGCTCCCTCTCCCCGGCGACGTCTCACCATGATTCGACGCCGTCCTTGCGGTTCTCGCGCCCAGCTCCTCCTCTCGCCGGTGAAGAGGAGATCCGCCGTCAGATCCAGGAAATGCGTCAGGAGCTGGACGCCGCCAAGCAGACCCATCTGCCCCAGCCCAAAGGCAGAGCAGGGCATCCCTTTCTCTAAGGGAATCATGGAGGAAGTGATTCCCTCCCATGTCAAGCTGCCAGCCGTCGAGCCCTATCACGGCTCCACTGACCCGGACGACCATCTCAGCAGCTTCCGGTCAATAATGATGTTCCACGGAGCATCTGATGCGATCCTCTGCCGAGCCTTCCCATCCACCCTCAGAGGATCCGCCCGAACCTGGTTCAACGCCTTGAAACCGGGTTCCATTGATTCATTCGACGAGCTGAGCCGCCTTTTTATTGGCCAGTTCGTCAGCAGCCGCCGCCACCGACGAAGATCCGACTCCCTCTCCGAAGTCAAGCAGAGAGAGGGGGAGTCCTTGAGAAATTATCTTGGCCGTTTCAACAAGGCCATGTTAGAGGTGGACCACCTTAATCATGAGGTGGCTATGTCCGCCCTGGCGGGGGGAGTTTCAAAGGAGAGCGACTTCTACCTGGCAATGGAGGTCAGCTACCCCCCATGTCTTTCTGATATGATGGCCCTTGCGGACAAGTACGCTAGGGTCGAGGAGTCGCGGAGAGTGGCCCGCGCTGAGCAAGCAAGAAAGAAGCAAGAGCCCAAAGTCCCCGACAGACACCGTCCTGTCCGTCGACCAAGTCCGCCTCGCCGCCAAAGAGTCCCTCCGCTGCCGCCAAGAATCGCTCCCGGAGTCCTCCCAGGCGATTCGATCGCTATACTCCGCTGACTGTGCCCCGGGCGCAGATCCTCATGGAGATAGAGCGCCAACTTCCCCGGCCAGTGCCTCTCCGAGGGAACCCGACCCGAAGAGATCCCGCCAAGTACTGCCGCTACCATAGGGAGCATGGTCATGACACCGAAGAATGCTGGCAGCTGAAGAATGAAATCGAGAGATTGATCCGGCGGGGACGGCTGGATCAGTTCAGGAGGGCGCCCGAGCCGCAGCACAAGGAGGTGACCGCCAGCCCGAGCTCCCACAACTCCCTCCTCCACCAAATCCGCCCGTGGTTGGCCGTATCAACATGATTGAGGAGGCCGGCGGATCGAGCTCCAGGGGCGACGGTGATGCACCGGTGCCGAAGAAGGCACGCACAGGCGAGCTCTCCTTTTCCGATGATGATCTTCTTGGGATACAGCTCCCCACGATGACGCACTTGTTGTATCCCTTAACTTGAACAATTATGATGTAAGCCGAATCCTCGTCGATAGTGGAAGTTCGGTAAATGTTTTGTACCTCGGTGTGTTTGCCAGGATGAAATTGCTCATGGAAAACCTTCGAGCCGTGGATTCCACCCTGATGGGATTCACCGGCGACGTCATCGTCCCGGAAGGGGTCGTCACCCTGACGGTCCGTGCGGGAACCTGGCCCCTTGTAACTATTGTACAGACCGATTTCCTGGTGACCGACCTCAGATCCCCATATAACGCCATATTCGGCAGGCCTGGCCTGATGTCCCTCAAGGCGGTTGTCTCTATCCCGCATCTGTCTATGAAGTTCCCCACCGAGCGAGGAGTTGGAGTGGTTCGGGGAAAGTCAAGCCATGGCTCGGCAATGTTTCGTTACGAGCCTTCAGTCTAGAATGCCGAAGTTGACGGGCTAGACGCTCGTGAAGACTTCGCCGAACAACGGGGAGAACCGGCAGAAGAATTGGAGGAAGTACCGCTGGACGAAGCTCGTCCCGACCGAACCACAAGATCGGGTCGCTACTCAAAGGAGAGCCTCGGCATAGATTGATCAGGTTCCTCCAGAGCAATGCCGACATCTTCGCCTGGACCGCCTCCGACATGCCAGGAATCAGCCCCGAGGTCCTCGTCCACTGCTCAATGTGGACGAGAGGCACAGGCCCGTTAAGCAGAAGAAGAGAAGCTTCGCCCCAGAGCGGCAAGAAGCCATTGAAGAAGAGGTCGACAAACTCATAAAGGCCAACTTCGTCCGAGAGGTGAATTACCCGAACTGGCTGTCAAATGTCGTCATGGTGAAAAAGTCGAACGGCAAATGGAGGATCTGCATCGACTTCACCGACCTCAACAAAGCCTGCCCGAAGGACAGCTTCCCCCTCCCTCGGATCGATCAGCTCGTGGACGCCACCTCAGGCCACCAAATGCTGTCATTCATGGACGCCTATTCCGCTACAATCAGATCCGAATGGCCCCCGAGGATGAAGAAAAGACCGCCTTCATAACCGATCGAGGTACCTACTGTTACCGTGTTATGCCTTTTGGTCTTAAAAATGCAGGGGCAACCTACCAGTGGCTGGTCAACAAAGTGTTCAAGGAACAAATCGGCCGGAACATGGAGGTGTACGTGGACGACATGCTGGTTAAAAGCAAGGAGGCGTCACAGCATGTCGAGGACCTCTCGGAGAGCTTCGCAACGTTGCGCAGATATGGGATGAAACTCAACCCGACCAAGTGCGCCTTCGGCATCAACTCGGGGAAGTTCCTTGGCTTCATGGTCTCCCAGCGAGGTATCGAAGCTAACCCCCAGAAGATTCAAGCTCTCCAACAAATGGCGCCCCCTGCATCTATCAAAGAAGTCCAGCGCCTAACCGGGAGGATAGCGGCCCTTAACCGCTTTGTGGCACGGTCGGCCGAGAGATGCCTCCCCTTCTTCAAAACTCTCCGATCGGCCAAAAACTTCCAGTGGACTCTCGAATGCCAAAGGTCGTTCAAGATCTCAAGAAGTACCTCGGCTCGCCCCCGCTCCTCAGCAGTCCGACCCCAGGAGAAACTTTATTCTTGTACCTGGTCGTTTCAGAGGGCACGGTCTGCTCAGTGCTGATCAAGGAAGAAGGCAAGATTCAGAAGCCGATCTACTATGTGAGCAGGCTGCTCCACGACGCAGAGATGAGGTACAGCAGGATTGAAAAGATGGTTGTTTCCGCCGGGATCCATCCTCCGACTCGGGCGCGATCGATCTCCAGGGAGAGGGGTGCGGCGGACCTGCAAAAAGAAGCCCACGCGCGGAGGGACGCCGGGGGTGGTCCTCCGTGGAAGGCCCTCCGACACTCAAGTCAGTGGGGAAGGAATCGGCGATCAACCAGACAGTGGGGAGGTGGATCTCTCCGGGAGACCTCTCCAGGGGCGGCCAATCGGAGGCTCCAGAGGGCAGGAGCACCGACAAGCTACCGGCGAGAGCAGGAGAGTGAGAGTGGGGGCGCAAGCGCGCAAGTGTGCGTACAGAGTTGCGTACCTGGGGGAATCTATGAGACTGATATTTATAGACTGTCGTTTGGGTCTTGAGCGCCTTCTGGAAGGTTCGGAGGTTGTTACGATACGGAGACGGACAGAATCAGGCCGTTGTGGGGCCGTTAGAATCCGTATCTTGTTTGTTCAGAGATTGACGGCTCGGAGAGCTCCTTGACGCCTCGAGATCTGGTTGAGTAGGCCCGAGGCGGTTATGATAGGCTTTAGGCCACGTCCCGACATGATTCCTTATCTAGGATGCCGCTTCAGTAGGCTTGGGCTCTCCCGCCTCAGGTTCCGCGGAGGTAAGTGTTAGGTTGCGGATTGCAAATGAAGCCGAGCTACGGAGGCCCGGAAGGGCCGAGCTAGAGAAGCCCGGAGGGAGCCGAGTTATGGAAGCCCGGAGGGGCCGAGCTACGGAAGCCCGGAGGGAGCCGAGCTATGGAAGCCCGGAGGGGCCGAGCTACGGAAGCCCGGAGGGAGCCGAGTTATGGAAGCCCGGAGGGAGCCGAGCTATGGAAGCCCGGAGGGAGCCGAGCTATGGAAGCCCAGAGGGGCCGAGCTATGGAAGCCCGGAGGGGGCCGAGCTACGGAAGCCCGGAAGAGCCGAGCTATGGAAGCCCGGAGGGGCCGAGCTATGGAAGCTCGGAGGGGCCGAGCTACGGAAGCCTGGAGGGAGCCGAGCTATGGAAGCCCGGAGGGAGCCGAGCTATGGAAGCCCGGAGGGGGCCGAGCTATGGAAGCCCGAAAGGGCCGAGCTATGGAAGCCCGATGGGGGCCGAGCAATGGAAGCCCGGAGGGGCCGAGCTATGAAAGCCCGGAGGGGCCGAGCTATGGAAGCCCGGAGGGAGCCAAGCTACGAAAGCCCGGAAGGAGCCGAGCTATGGAAGCCCGGAGGGGCCGAGCTATGGAAGCCTGGAGGGGCCGAGCTATGGAAGCCCGGAGGGGCCGAAGGGAGGAGGTTAGCCTTAACCGCCTCACACAGATATTAACGTAATGACGATTTTACCCCTCAACACATGCCCTCCACTCCCTAGTTCGAAGCGTAGGTTCGAGCATAAGGAGTACAAGTTCGAATGGCGCGTTCCAGATGGGACGTCTTGGTTTGGACTGCTCGCGCAATGATGCCCTAATTAATGCGATGGGGCCACCCAGCCTTCGGGGCTAAGGCTCCTCCACGAGTGACGGTTAAGATCGCGCCACGCTTCGAAACCCGATCGATCGGGTGTTTATCGAGGCGATTTCGGATGCCTGGGATGAGACGCCCCGCCTCTTCAGGGTGGCTTTCTTGGTGGAGAAGCGAAGTGACGGCCGCACTGCGTATATATATGTGTGCGCGTGCGCTCGGCGTCTTCTCGTTTTGCTTTCAAAAAGGGTTCTGGCCTTCATCTTCCTCGACGCTTATTATTTTCGTTTGGTACCCCTTTCAATGGCGATGAGCCCCGACGATGTGGCCTCCGAGATCGTTGCCGAGGACCTGGGGAGGATTCATCAGCGATATGGCTTGCCCTTGGACGTCGTCCTACGGGCGCCGGAGCCCGATGATAGAGTTACCCGGGATCTAGAGTCCGGGGTCTTCATCTACGAGGATAGTTTGAAGGCGGGTCTTCGTTTTCCTCTCCACCCCCTGGTGAAGGAGATCATGACCCATTACAATATCAGCCCGCCAATGGTGGCTCCGAACAGTTGGTGGAATATCATCGGATTCATCTCGATGTGCCACCAGATTCAGATCGTAGCCACTCTTCCCCTTTTCTGCACTTGCTACCACCTGATTCCTGGGAGGAAGTCGGAGTGGCCCTATATCGGGCCCCGGAGATCCTTCAACGTTATCGCGGATAAGCCCTCTTCCATCAAGGGGTGGAAGAGCCGATTTGTTATCGTGGAGGGGAATGTCGGTTCCGATTTCCCTCGGCGATGGGGGGATGTTGCAAGGGATGCGGAGACACATCCGGCTTTGTCGGCGCAGGAGGAGAAGGACTTGGACGTCCTCCGCAACGGGCAGGTGTTTTCGGCTAACGACCTGCTATCAGAGGGGGCCCTCTTCGCAGCCGGGCTCAGCCCCCTGGACCCGCAAGGTGAGTCTCTTTCGTGCCGTGTATCTTTCTCGATTAATGTGCTTGATTCTGAGTATGTGTGCTCTATTCTAATAGCTGCAAGGTCGGCGTTGTCAAACCTCTCCAAGAGGAAGAGAGGGAAACGTCCCGGGGAAGGTAGCGGCGCAGATAGTGGCCGGCCCGTAAAAAGGGCTCATGCTTTCGCGAGGAGTCCGCCGGATGCCGGGGCAGTCATGGCAGAAGCGCCGGGGGCAAAGGAGAGCCCGGGAAGGGCGGTTATGGCCTCCGACCCTCTCGTGTTGGAGATATCGGACAGCTCAGATGAGGCTCCGATGGCTCTTCTGGCCGCATCCCCCCTGAAAGAGGAAACGGCGGCGGATTCGGCGGAAGCGGCCGTCTTTAAGGGGGCCATCGTCCCCGCGGGATCACCACCGGCTCCGACAGGAGAGGAAGAGGTGGCAGCCGCAGCTGGGGAGGTTCAGGAGGAGCTTTCTCTCGGTCTCTCCGCAGGGGAGCACGGTAGCAGTGAGGCAGGTCAGACTGAGGCTTCGGGGGAGCCTGCGGAGGAGACGCAAGTGGTGGAACAGGCCGGGATCTCGGAGGGCCCGGCGGAGGAGACACAAATGGTGGTGACCGAGGGAGGGGCGTCGAAGGAGGAGACGCGGCAAGGCGGGAGCTCCGCATTGGGAGCTTCTTCGAAAAAGGTTTTGGGGAGGCTGGCGCTTGGGCTGGCTGAATTATCTGAGGAAACCCAAGCCAGGGCCTTGGTAGAGGAGGCCGGGAGGCTAAAGGCCTCTCAGACGGGGGCCGCCCAGGCCGGTCCTTCAGGCGGGGTTGGCCAACCCAGTGGCTCGGATGCCGATATTGAGGAGGCGTTTTCCGCCATGATCAGGTCGGCCCTGTATCCGGGCGCGGATCCTTCGGCGGACAAATTCGCCGACCTGGGGCTGGCCGATGCTGCGTTTGGGCAGCAAGGCGTGGCAGAGAGTATCCATCTTCTTTTCGACATCGATAACACAACCTTGATGAGGATGACCCGGGCCTATGCCTCGCGGGTGAGTTACTTTTCTTGTGCGATAGATGTTTCTCGATTGACCCCATCGTGGGCTCTTATTCAATTTTTGCCTTTCCAGAGCATTTTGCTTTCCCGGGCGATTTGCTGGTGCTTGAGTTTGGCGACGGGGGCCAGTGTCCAGGCCCGGAGGGAGAATGTCGAGCTCCAGTCGCGGCTGAAGGTGTCTGAGCAGTTTGAAGAGCTCATGGACACGATGGATAGGAACTTGAAGGGGGCAAGGGCGGCACATCAGGTCGCCCTGGCCGAGGTGTCCAAGCAGAAGCGCAGGGCGGAGGAGTTGCAGGAACTCCTGGCGAAGAATGACAATGCGTGCCTGGAGCTGGCCAGAATCGAATCGAACATTCCGCGGAGGTGAAGGCGATGCGGCGGGAACATAATGAGAGCATAGGTCGGCTGGGGAGGGAAGCTGCGACGAGAGGAAGCGTTTAACCAGGATGCTTGGCGAGGTGGAGGAGCGACTGAAGCGCCGCGATAGCGAATTGCCCATTTGAAGGAGAGCGCTAAGTGGCAACAAGGGGTGATAGCTCGGGTGAACAACGAGCTAACCCAAGCTCAGGAGGCAATCGGAGCCAAGCAGTTGAAGATCGGCAGTCTGCAGGAGAGGTTGAGCTGGTCGGGGCTGATAGGACAAGAGCCAGAGTGAGGCTGAGGAGCTGGCCAAGAGGTTGGCCAGACGAGAGGAGGAGGTACGATCTCATTCTTTCCCCCCCCCTTTTGGCTTTTTCTATTGGTTTCTTGTGACGCCGACCTATTTCGGCTTTTCAGATGGCGGAGTTGGGACTGGAGGTTCGGGCTCTTCAAAGCGAGCTTGTGTCCAGCCGCAACAGGAGCTCGAACTCGAGACGCGGGCCGGCGAGTTCGAGGAGCAAAATATCATTTTGCAGGCCCAAGTCGCAGAGGCTGAGAAACGGGCCGCTGAGGCCAACACGCAGCTTGCCATACTTAAGGGGAGGCAAGACGCTATGAGCGTAGACGCGTTCCATCATGGGATGGAGGAGTGCAAACAGAGGATATTCAGTGGGCACCCGGAATGGGATCTTTCTTTCCTGAGTGTCGAAACCCGAAGATGGCGAGTCTGAAGAAGAAGATGAAGATGAATATTGACGTTTCTGATGCCGAGCTGGCGGCGTCCCTGGTCCCAGCGAAGCTGCAGTTTCTGAGGGACGGTCGCAACTGCCGCAGAGGGGGCAAAAATGTCAGAGAAGGGCGAATCTAGTCGTGCTTCTGTAGGTGTACTGAGGGTTCCTCCAAAGCTGGTGCGGCTCCCGATCCTTAGGGGCCATTCATGTATTTCATTTTTAGACGTTGTCAGACGTTTCTTAATAAACGGATTTTCCATTTCCACTTAGGCGTTTTCTTGTGACCTGTTGTTGTTTCCGCCTCGATTGTGAGCGACTTGTGCTGATGCCCTTTGGTCACTCTTACCTCGAGATTGAAGGAAACGCACCGGCTAAGCCCGATGGCAAACCGGGTCGGCCTGGGCCGACGAAGAATAATAGGTCGGCCGGGGCCGACGAGCAAAAATAGGTCGGCTGGAGCCGACAGGCAAAATAGGTCGGCTGGGACGGAAAAGTAGGTCGGCTGGGGCCGATAGGCAATGTAGGTCGGCTGGGGCCGACAGGCAAGTAAGTCGGCTGGGGCCGACAGGCAAGTAGGTCGGCTGGGGCCGACAGACAAAGTAGGTCAGCTGGGGCCGACAGACAAAGTAGGTGGCTGGGGCCGACAGGAAAATAGGTCGGCTGGGGCCGACAGGCAAGTAGGTCGGCTGGGGCCGACAGGCAAAGTAGGTCGGCTGGGGCCGACAGACAAAGTAGGTCGGCTGGGGCCTAGGTCGGCTAGGGCCGACAGCAATGTAGGTCGGCTGGGGCCGACAGACAAAGTAGGTCGGCTGGGGCCGACAGAAAAATAGGTCGGCTAGGGCCGACAGACAAAATAGGTCGGCTAGGGCCGACAGACAAGATATCGGTTGGCCAGGTCGGCGGGGGCCGACGGACAGAATAGGTCTTCGCGCTTTCTGCTATTCTGTCATGTCCTGCTGTTCCGCAGGTGATTCGGTTTTTATTTCACCAGAACTGATGATACGGCACAGTGGGGGGCATAAAGCTGCATCGGAGCTTTCCGGAAGGTGCTCTTTTCCCATGCAGATTACTTCGTCATGATGTGCACGCAACCGTTGCTATTGGAGGTACTATTTCGAAGGACGATTTTCTGAGCCCGCCAGTTTTCAAGGCGCTGGCTGGCGATCACCCGTATTAATGACAGTGATTCGGGATCAGGAGGAGATCTTCGTATGCGTCATAATCAGGCGGTGGGCTTGGCGCGCAGTGGGGCGCTGCGCCAATCTGAGAGACCACGTGGAGGCACGGCTTGGAAGTTTGAATCTCGGGACTCACAGCTTGGGTAGCTCGTTCCGGTTCTTTTCTGCCTATAAAAAGGGGAAGAGGGGTCACGCTTGGTTATCCCCAAAGTGCCTTTCCATCAGAGCTTCTACCATGCTCATTTCTCTGCTGCTACGAGTGGGAGGATCGACTTTTCCTCTCATAGGCTCCTTGCCGCCGGATAGCTGGGGCGACCGGGGAGCTGCTGAAGAATGGCTCGCCCTTAGGGGATGAGTCCCGGAGATCATACGGAGAGCGCACATATGCGCTTCCTATGTGATCTTTGCGGCTCCTGCTCGGAGACGCAGGGTAGGAAGTGCATGCGGGCCTCCCATGCCTCGCTTGAACTTCTCCTCCTTCCTCGATTTGGATTCCCGGCTCAGCCGCCTGGGGAATCTTTTACCACACGGGAGGGGGTGAAGGTGCGCCGCGACTCCTGTCCTTGAAATGGCGGGCCGGTGGCACGCACTCGGTTTGGGAGAGCGTTCCGCCAAGGTCCGCTGGCTCCCACCTGCTCGCCGGGGGTCCCCTGGTTGGTGGTCTGGGATGGCCATCCAGATATCTCGGTTGGGTCACCGAGATATCGCCTGAAGCCAGTCGCAACTATTGGTCCGTGTCGACGGCAATTATCGGCCCTAACCGACTGGACGCGATCACGACTGCAGTTGCCCGAGTTTTGTATTTGCCTTTATTTTATGCATTTCAATGCTCTTGTAACGCCTGTGAGGCATTTGTAACTGATCTTGATCGGCAATAAAGAGAGTTATTTTCTGTTTCTCAATCTCTATCTTTTCTGTGCCGAGCTTGTTGTTATTGTTGTTTGGGGTAAAGGCGTTCCGCTCGTCCTTAGACGAGGGTCTTATGCCGCCCGAACTAATTGAGGTTCGCGCGGCGGTTCAGAGATCGTTCGGCGAAATATGCTCCTTGCTTAGGTCAGGAGTTTGATATTTTGTGCTTCGCTTTTCGAATTATCGTAGGTCGGCTTTGCCGAAGTTCGGGGAATCTGATGGTTTAGGGACCCTTGGCCCTGCCAAGGTTCCTCGGCCCTGCCGAGGTTCCTTTTCCACGAGGTTCACTCGCTTGCCGAGGTTCGGAGGACTTGGCCCTGCCAAGGTTCGGAGGTAGCTCGGCCCTGCCGAGGTTCCCTTGGCCCTGCCAAGGTTCGGAGGTAGCTCGGCCTGCCGAGGTTCGGAGGACTTGGCCCTGAGGTTCTAGCTTCCCTTTCTGCTCGGCCCTGCCGAGGTTCCAAGGTTCGGAGAAGAGGTTTTTACTTGGCCCTGCCAAGGTTCTCGGCCCTCCGAGGTTCGGACTTGGCCCTGCCAAGGTTCGGAGGTAGCTCGGCCCTGCCGAGGTTCGGAGGACTTGGCCCTGCCAAGGTTCAAGATTCGGGCTCAAGGGAGCGACTCAGTTGTTTGTAGGCCACAGCGTTAGGTCCACGCGGCGCTTGATAAGGGGGCGCCAGAGCGGAACGGGCGGTATATTGTCACGCTTTTATTGGTGCGCTACTCTTCCCGAGGGGCAAGTTATTGGCCGAGCGCCGGACTTCCACGTTTTCCGAGAAAAGGGGGCGGTATTAAGCGGCTTGGGGAAGCGCCGAATGCATTTAATGCGAGGGGCGACAGATCGGAAATGTTCGCCTGGGGAATTCCCGAACAATCTGCTCGCGCTTATCGATCTTGCTCGGGATGGGGCGCGACACTTCGGATTTTGCAGCATTGAATGGCGACGCGTGGCAAGTTCTTATGGGTCGGCGTTACGGGCGGCCGATCGAGATACCTGCCTGGCGGGTATAAATATGACCGAGGGGCATGGTTTCGGCCATCCCTCGGTTTAAGTTCGAAAAATGGCCTCTCCAGGCGATCATCAGTGAGTCGCGTTCCTCACTTGACAGCCCGCCGCCTCGGAGGGGAGGCCACCTCCGTCACGGTTGATGGGAGAGCCTGGCGTCGGCCTTCGCGAATAATGAGCAGCTCGCGAGGTCGCCGAAGAATTTTTGGACGTATCGGTCAGGGAGGCGGAGGCCTCACGCCGGTGATGGACCGGCAGAGGGAGGAGATAGCGTCCCTCGTCAGCAAGTGGCTGACCTGACGGAGCGCCTGGAGGAACTGTTAGCCTCCGGGAGTGACTCCGAATTCTGATTCGGGGCCTCCCCTCTTGTTTTTGCTTTTTATCTTTGTAGTTCTCCTCTTTATGAATGAAATGGGTCTTTTTTTGAAGTCCCTTTCTTTAAGAGTTTATGGCCTTGACCCGTGTGATGAATCAGGGGGTTGGCGTGGCCCCGTCGTTTTTGCGCTGATATAGGCTCTTTGAACGACGGGTTATAGGGGCGTCACCCAAAAGATTTCAGTAGCAGAGAGGGAATCTCCTAGCTCTGCTGGGGCCTTCGGCCGATTGTGGGGCTCAATGGCCTCAAGAGGGGGTTTGCCAATGGTGGCTTCTTTTCGCGTCGACGGTTTTTGTTTAACGTGCTCGTTTTCAAACCGGACGAAGTCCTTCGGGGACTATTTGGGGGCCGTTCGGCTTTGGTCGAGGCCTCCTTCGGTTTTTTGCTGGGGTTTTAGCCCGAATGATTTTACCTGGCCTTGCCATGGCTCGGGGATTCGTTGCTCGGCCCTGCCGAGGTTCGGAGAATATTTTACTTGGCCCTGCCAAGGTTCGGAGATTTGTTGCTCGGCCCTGCCGAGGTTCGGAGAAATTTTACTTGGCCCTGCCAAGGTTCGGAGATTTGTTGCTCGGCCCTGCCGAGGTTCGGAGAATATTTTACTTGGCCCTGCCAAGGTTCGGAGATTTGTTGCTCGGCCCTGCCGAGGTTCGGAGAAATATTTTACTTGGCCCTGCCAAGGTTCGGAGATTTGTTGCTCGGCCCTGCCGAGGTTCGGAGAATATTTTACTTGGCCCTGCCAAGGTTCGGAGATTTGTTGCTCGGCCCTGCCGAGGTTCGGAGAAATATTTTACTTGGCCCTGCCAAGGTTCGGAGATTTGTTGCTCGGCCCTGCCGAGGTTCGGAGAAATTTTACTTGGCCCTGCCAAGGTTCGGAGATTTGTTGCTCGGCCCTGCCGAGGTTCGGAGAATATTTTACTTGGCCCTGCCAAGGTTCGGAGATTTGTTGCTCGGCCCTGCCGAGGTTCGGAGAAATATTTTACTTGGCCCTGCCAAGGTTCGGAGATTTGTTGCTCGGCCCTGCCGAGGTTCGGAGAATATTTTACTTGGCCCTGCCAAGGTTCGGAGATTCCTGTTCAACAGGCAGCTCGGTTGTGCCGAGGATTGGTAAGCAGTATCTGTTTCTTTTGCAATTGGCAATATGGTGCATAATGATTCATACAGGTTTTGAGGAAAAGATAAGCAGGAACGTGCTGAGGCATGCATGAATTGAGAGGACATACCCTATTGATAATATTTGCGAAGGTTGTCCGAGTTCCAAGTCCGGGGAATGGATTTCCCATCCAGATCCTGCAGCTTGTAGGTTCCTGGTCCAATGATCTCCGTTATTTGGTACGGGCCCTCCCAGTTTGGCGCCAGCTTTCCTTGCTCCAGCGGTTTGGATACAGAAGCTTTCGGAGGACAAGGTCGCCGGGTAGGAAGGCTTTCCCCTTGACCCTGGAGGCATGGTACCGAGCCACCCTCTGTTGATAAGCAGCCGTCCTGATTCGGGCCTTCTCTCTGACTTCCTCTACCAAGTCGAGGTTGGTGCGGAGTTGCTCGTTGCTGGCTTCCTCTGAATAACTCTCCACCCGCAATGATGGGAGGCCTATTTCCACAGGGATGACGGCCTCTGTGCCAAAAGCCATTCGGAATGGAGTCTCGCCGTCGGGATTCTCGGGGTGGTGCGTAGGCCCATAAGACATGGTGTAGCTCATCCGCCCACCTGCCTTGGGCTCTGGAGAGGCGAGCTTTGATTCCCTGGAGGAGGGTCCTGTTGGTCACTTCGGCCGCTCCGTTGGCTTGTGGGTGCCCGACCGAGGTAAGGTGGTGACGGATTCCGTGTTCCTCGCAGAATTGGCGGAATTTGGAGTTGTCGAACTGCTTACCGTTATCGGTGATTATGGTGTGGGGGAGGCCGAATCGGCAGATGATGGACCTCCAAACAAAGTCTCTGGCCGTGCCTCGGTGATTTGCGCAACTGCTTCCGCTTCGACCCATTTGGTGAAGTAGTCGATGGCGACAAATAAGAATTTCCGCTGTCCCGTCGCAAGCGGGAATGGGCCGAGGATGTCCATCCCCCATTTGGCAAAGGGCCAAGCGGAGGATATAGAACTAGCTCGGCGGAAGGGAGCCTTTGGATGCTTGAATGTCTCTGGCAGGGTCACAGGCTCGGACTAGGTCGTCCGCGTCTTTTGCATGGTCGGCCAGTAGTAGCCTTGCCGCAGCACCTTGTGGCATAGGGACCGGCTTCCCAGATGGTTGCCGCAAATCCCTTCATGTACCTCCGCAGAGCATAGTCCGCTTCGGATGGGCGAAGGCATCTAAGCAGCGGCATGGAAAAAGACCGCTTGTAAAGTTGGTTGTCAATCAGTACGTAGTGGGTGGCCTGCAGCTTCAGCTTCCTAGCCTCTCTTCGGTCGGACGGAAGCGACCCTTCTTTGAGATATTTGAGGATAGGGTCGAACCAGGATGGTTCGGCCTCGACTTGCATCACCCGATCGGCTTCCGTGATGCTCGGCTTTTCCAGAGTCTCCAGGTGGAATTTTTGCTCGGCATCCATTGTCTCCGCGGTTGCCAATCGGGAGAGTAGGTCGGCACGGGCGTTCTCAGATCTAGGGAATCTGAATAATTTCAAATTCGGAAAAATGGGGAAGCAAGCCACGCACCTCCTGGAGATATCGAATCATGTTCGGCTCCCGGGCTTCAAACTCTCCCCGAACATGGCCGGCTACCAGCTGAGAGTCGGTGAAGGCGCTGAGCTTTTCCACCTTCAGGTTGCGGGCGATCCGGAGACCGGCTAACAGGGCTTCGTACTCGGCTTCGTTGTTGGAAGCCGGGAAGGAGAATCGGACGCCATATTCGAAAGTCATCCCCTCAGGACTGGTGAGAACTAGACCCGCACCGGAGTGATGGGCATTGGACGACCCATCGACGTGGAGGAGCCACCGGGCTCCAGGACTTTGGCTCTTCGGGAGTTTGGGGTAGAACCGTCCTCGGGATGGTACACTCGAGGAGGAAGTCGGCCAGTACTTGGGCTTTGATGGCTGGGCGAGGCTGAAAATGTATGTCATGCTCGCTTAGCTCGACGGCCCATTTGGTCATTCTCCCGATGTCTCGGACGGTGGACACCGCCTTGATGGGTTGGTCAGTCAGGACCGTTTGTGCTTGGAAATACGGCCGTAGCTTCGAACTGAGGTTTGAAAAAATGTCAATAATTGATAAGATAATTTTTGTTTTGGAATGGAACTTTCCATGTGCCTGGGAAGTTGGACTTCTGGAGAGCTTTGGCCTTGGAGACCTGACGGCCATTGGACTGAAGTTTTTTTTGGATTGGAGAGTTTTGAAGGGAGCATCTCTCTGACCGGCCACAAGCGGTTAAGGGCCGCTATCCTCCCACATGGCCCTGCCGCTGGGTTAGGGTTGGCCCCGCTGGAGACCATGAAAGAAGAAACCCAAAGCCGAAGACAGTCGGGTTTCACCATTTTGCAAAGCTCTCCGCTTGCTGGAGTCCTTCCAGCATTCGGCTATACTCATTCCGGCCGGCTCCTTATGCGTGGTATCCGAAGGACCGGAAGGATCCTGTATGTTACCAAGGGGCATGGTCCACCGGAATCTGGCAGCTGAAGAATGACAGATTGGTCCGAGGGGCACGAGCTGGTCGTCCGAGGGAGGGGAAGCCGGCAGCGAGGTGAAGTCGATGCAGATCCTCCATTTGCCGTTCGACTTTTTCACCATGACGACATTTGACAGCCAGTTCGGGTAATTCACCTCTCGGACAAAATTGGCCTTTGATGAGTTTGTCGACCTCTTCTTCAATGGCTTTTTGCCGCTCTGGGGCGAAGCTTCTCTTCTTCTGCTTAACGGGCCTGTGCCTCTCGTCCACATTGAGGCGATGGACGAGGACCTCGGGGCTGATTCCTGGCATGTCGGAGGCGGTCCAGGCGAAGATGTCGCATTGCTTTGGAGGAATCTGATCAATCTGTGCCGAGGCTCTCCTTTGAGTAGCGACCCGATCCTTATGGTTCGGTCGGGCCGAGCTTCGTCCAGCGGTACTTCCTCCAATTCTTCTGCCGGTTCTCCCCGTTGTTCGGCGAAGTCCTCACGAGCGTCTAGCCCGTCAACTTCGGGCATTCTAGACTGAAGGCTCGTAACGAAACATTGCCGAGCCATGGCTTGACTTCCCCGAACCACTCCAACTCCTGCTCGGTGGGGAACTTCATAGATAGATGCGGGATGGAGACAACCGCCTTGAGGGACATTAGGCCGGCCTGCCGAATATGGCGTTGTATGGGGATCTGAGGTCGGTCACTAGGAAATCGGTCTGTACAATGGTTACAAGGGGCCAGGTTCCCGCACGGACCGTCAGGGTGACGATTCCTTCCGGGACGATGACGTCGCCGGTGAATCCCATCAGGGTGGAATCCACGGCTCGAAGGTTTTCCATGAGCAATTTCATCCTGGCAAACACACCGAGGTACAAAACATTTACCGAACTTCCACTATCGACGAGGATTCGGCTTACATCATAATTGTTCAAGTTAAGGGATACAACAAGTGCGTCATCGTGGGGGAGCTGTATCCCAAGAAGATCATCATCGGAAAAGGAGAGTTCGCCGTGCGTGCCTTCTTCGGCACCGGTGCATCACCGTCGCCCTGGAGCTCGATCCGCCGGCCTCCTCAATCATGTTGATACGGCCAACCACGGGCGGATTTGGTGGAGGAGGGAGTTGTGGAGCTCGGGCTGGCGGTCACCTCCTTGTTGTTGCGGCTCGGGCGCTCTCCTGAACTGGTCCAGCCGTCCCCGCCGAATCAGTCTCTCGATCTCATTCTTCAGCTGCCAGCATTCTTCGGTGTCATGACCATGCTCCCTATGGTAGCGGCAGTACTTGGCGGGATCTCTTCGGGTCGGGTTCCCTCGGAGAGGTACTGGCCGGGGAAGTTGGCGCTCTATCTCCATGAGGATCTGCGCCCGGGGCACAGTCAGCGGAGTATAGCGATCGAATCGCCTGGGAGGACTCCGGGAGCGATTCTTGGCGGCAGCGGAGGGACTCTTTGGCGGCGAGGCGGACTTGGTCGACGGACGGGACGGTGTCTGTCGGGGACTTTGGGCTCTGCTTCTTTCTTGCTTGCTCAGCGCGGGCCACTCTCCGCGACTCCTCGACCCTAGCGTACTTGTCCGCAAGGGCCATCATATCAGAAAGACATGGGGGGTAGCTGACCTCCATTGCCAGGTAGAAGTCGCTCTCCTTCGAAACTCCCCCCGCCAGGGCGGACATAGCCACCTCATGATTAAGGTGGTCCACCTCTAACATGGCCTTGTTGAAACGGCCAAGATAATTTCTCAAGGACTCCCCTCTCTCTGCTTGACTTCGGAGAGGGAGTCGGATCTTCGTCGGTGGCGGCGGCTGCTGACGAACTGGCCAATAAAAAGGCGGCTCAGCTCGTCGAATGAATCAATGGAACCCGGTTTCAAGGCGTTGAACCAGGTTCGGGCGGATCCTCTGAGGGTGGATGGGAAGGCTCGGCAGAGGATCGCATCAGATGCTCCGTGGAACATCATTATTGACCGGAAGCTCTACTGAGATGGTCGTCCGGGTCAGTGGAGCCGTGATAGGGCTCGACGGCTGGCAGTTTGACATGGGAGGGAATCACTTCCTCCATGATTCCCTTAGAGAAAGGGATGCCCTGCTCTGCCTTGGGCTGGGGCAGATGGGTCTGCTTGGCGGCGTCCAGCTCCTGACGCATTTTCTGGATCTGACGGCGGATCTCCTCTTCACCGGCGAGAGGAGGAGCTGGGCGCGAGAACCGCAAGGACGGCGTGGAATCATGGTGAGACGTCGCCGGGGAGAGGGAGCGGGCTCGCCGAGATCTGGGAGGATCTCTATCGTAACCGGTTCGAGGGACCGGTTTGTCCCCCCTGGGGCGATGTGGGGGATCCGCTGATTCATGCGGGTCAGAGGAGGAGGTTGCCGGCGAAGAAGAAATCGCCGCCTCCTTCGGGGGATGTGAAGCAGGAGGAGCTGCAAGGCGCTCCTGGACCAGGTGGGTGAGGGCCTGGACTTGTTGGACCAGCGTAGCGAACTGGTCTTGGGTCACCGGGATAGCAGGCGGCGACGGAGTTTCGACCGGTGGGGGTTGTGGCGCTGCAGCGCCAGTCAAATCAGGCCTCTGGGAAGCGACCTGATCTTGGGCGTCAGAGGTTGCTCTCCTTCGGTTGGCCTTGATTACCTCAGTTCGGAAGCTACGGCCGTATTTCCAGGCACACTCTGTAACGGTCCTGACTGACCAACCCATCAAGACGGTTGTCCACCGTCCCGAGACATCGGGAAGAATGACCAAGTGGGTCGTCGAGCTAAGCGAGCATGACATACATTTTCAGCCTCGCCCAGCCATCAAATCCCAAGTACTGGCCGACTTCCTCCTCGAGTGTACCATCCCAGAGGACGGTTCTGCCCCAGACTCCCCTGAAGAGCCAAAGTCCAGAGCCCGGTGGCTCCTCCACGTCGATGGGTCGTCCAACGCCCATCACTCCGGGGGGTCTGGTTCTTACTAGTCCTGAGGGGATGGCTTTCGAGTATGGCGTCCGGTTCTCCTTCCCGGCTTCTAACAATGAAGCCGAGTATGAAGCTCTGTTAGCCGGTCTCAGAATCGCCCGCAACCTGAAGGTGGAAAAACTCAGCGCCTTCACCGACTCTCAGTTGGTAGCCGGCCACGTTCGGGGAGAGTTTGAAGCTCGGGAGCCGAACATGATTCGGTATCTCCAGGAGGTGCGTGGCTTGCTTCCTCATTTTTCTGAATTTGAAATTATTCAGATCCCCAGATCTGAGAACGCCCGTACCGACCTACCCTCCCGACTGGCAACCACGGAATCAATGGATGCCGAGCAAAAATTCCACCTGGAGACTCTGGAAAAGCCGAGCATCACGGAAGCCGATCGGGTGATGCAAGTCGAGGCCGAACCATCCTGGTTTGACCCAATCCTCAAGTTCCTCAAAGAAGGGATGCTTCCGCTCGACCGAAGAGAGGCTAGGAAGCTGAAGCTGCAAGCCACCCACTACGTGCTGATTGACAACCGACTGTACAAGCGGTCATTCTCCATGCCCCTGCTTAGATGCCTTCGCCCGTCAGAAGCAGACTACGCTTTGCGTGAGGTGCATGAAGGGATTTGCGGCAACCATTTGGGAAGCCGGTCCCTCTGCCATAAAGTGCTGCGGCAGGGCTACTACTGGCCGACCATGCAAAGAGACGCGGACGATTTAGTCCGAGCCTGTGACTCCTGCCAGAGACACGCAAGCATCCAAAGACTCCCTTCCGCCGAGCTAGTCTCTATATCCTCCGCTTGGCCCTTTGCCAAATAGGGGATGGACATCCTCGGCCCATTCCCGCTTGCGACGGGACAACGGAAGTTCTTATTTGTCGCCATTGACTACTTCACCAAATGGGTCGAAGCGGAAGCAGTCGCGCAGATCACCGAGGCGCGAGCCAGGGACTTTGTTTGGAGATCCATCATCTGTCGATTCGGCCTCCCCCACACCATAATCACCGATAACGGTAAACAGTTTGACAACTCCAAATTCCGCCAATTCTGTGAGGAACACAGAATCCGCCACCACCTTACCTCGGTCGGACATCCACAAGCCAACGGAGCGGCCGAAGTAACCAACAGGACCCTCCTCCAGGGAATTAAAGCTCGCCTCTCCGGAGCCCAAGGCAGATGGGCCGACGAGCTACATCATGTCTTATGGGCCTACCGAACTACCCCGAGAATCCCGACCGACGAGACTCCATTCCGAATGGCTTTTGGCACAGAGGCTATCATCCCTGTGGAAATAGGCCTCCCATCATTGCGGGTGGAGAATTATTCGGAGGAAGCCAGCGACGAGCAACTCCGCACCAACCTCGACTTGGTAGAAGAAGTCAGAGAAAAGGCCCGAATCAGGACGGCTGCTTATCAACAGAGGGTGGCTCGGTACCATGCCTCCCGGGTCAAGGGGAAAGCTTTCCTACCTGGCGACCTTGTCCTCCGGAAAGCTTCTGTATCCAAACCTCTGGAGCATGGAAAACTGGCGCCAAATTGGGAGGGCCCGTATCAAATAACGGAGATTATTGGACCAGGAACCTATAAGCTGCAGGATCTGGATGGGAAGTCCATTCCCCGGACTTGGAACGCGGACAACCTTCGCAAATATTATCAGTAGGGTATGTCCTCTTTGAATTCATTTTTTGCATGTCTCACCGCACGTTCCTGCTTATCTATTTCTTCAAAACTTGTCGCATGAGTCATTATGCACCATTTTGTTATGAATTGCAAGAAGAAACAGATACTGCTTACCAATCATCGGCACAACCGAGCTGCCTGTCTGAACAGGAATCTCCGAACCTTGGCAGGGCCAAGTAAAATATTTCTCCGAACCTCGGCAGGGCTGAGCAACAAATCTCCGAACCTTGGCAGGGCCAAGTAAAATATTTCTCCGAACCTCGACAGGGCCGAGCAACAAATCTCCGAACCTTGGCAGGGCCAAGTAAAATATTTCTTCGAACCTCGGCAGGGCCGAGCAACAAATCTCCGAACCTTGGCAGGGCCAAGTAAAATATTTCTCCGAACCTCGGCACGGCCGAGCAACAAATCTTCGAACCTTGGCAGGGCCAAGTAAAATATTTCTCCGAACCTCGGCAGGGCCGAACAACAAATCTCCGAACCTTGGCCGGGCCAAGTAAAATATTTCTCCGATCCTCGGCAGGGCCGAGCAACAAATCTCCGAACCTTGGCAGGGCCAAGTAAAATATTTCTCCGAACCTCGGCAGGGCCGAGCAACAAATCTCCGAACCTTGGTAGGGCCAAGTAAAATATTTCTCCGAACCTCGGCAGGGCCGAGCAACAAATCTCCGAACCTTGGCAGGGCCAAGTAAAATATTCCTCCGAACCTCGGCAGGGCCGAGCAACAAATCTCCAAACCTTGGCAGGGTCAAGTAAAATATTTCTCCGAACCTCGGCAGGGCCGAGCAACAAATCTCCGAACCTTGGCAGGGCCAAGTAAAATATTCTCCGAACCTCGGCAGGGCCGAGCAACGAATCCGCCGGGCCATGTCAAGGCCAGGTAAGAGTCATTCGGGCTAAAACCCCAGCGAAAAAGCCGAAGTATAGAGGCCTCGACCAAAACCGAACGGCCCCCAAATAGTCCCCGAAGGACTTTGTCCGGTTTGAAAACAAGCACGTTAAACAAAAACCGTCGACACGAATGAAGAAGCCACCATCGGCAAAACCCCCTCTTGAGGCCGTTGAGCCCCGCACAATCGGCCGAGAGCCCCGAGCAGAGCTAGACGATTCTCCTCTCTGCTACTGAAAATCTTTTGGGTGACACCCCTATAACCCGTCGTTCAAAGAGCCTATATCAGCGCGTAAAAATGACGGGGCCGCGCCAACCCCCTGATTCATCACGCGGGTCAAGGCCGTAAACTCTTAAAGAAAGGGACTTCAAAAAATAAGACCCAACTTTTATTCATAAAGAGGAGAACTACAAAGAGGCGGTAAAAAGCAAAACAAGAGGGGAGGCCCCGAATCAGAATTCGGAGTCACTCCCGGAGGCTAACAGTTCCTCCAGGCGCTCCGTCAGGTCAGCCACTTGCTGACGCAGGGACGCTATCTCCTCCCTCTGCCGGTCCATCAACCGGCGTGAGGCTTCCGCCTCCCTGACCGATACGTCCAAAAATTCTTCGGCGATCCTCGCGAGCTGCTCATTATTCGCGAAGGCCGACGCCAGGCTCTCTCCATCAACCGTGACGGAGGTGGACCTCCCCTCCGAGCGCGGCGGGCTGTCAAGTGAGGAACGCGACTCACCTGATGATCGCGCTGGGGAGGCCATCTTTTCGAACTTAAATCGAGGGATAATCGAAACCTATGCCCCTCGGTCGTATTTATACCCGCCAGGCAGGTATCTCGATCGGCCGCGCCATAACTGCCGACCCGTAAGAACTCGCCACGCGTCGCCGATTCAATGCTGGCAAAATCCGAGGTATCGCGCCCCATCCCAAGCAAGATCGATAAGCGCGAGCGGATTGTTCGGGAGTTCCCCAGGCGAACATTTTCCGATCTGTCGCCCCTCGCATTAAATGCATTCGGCACTTCCCCAAGCCGCTTAATACCGCCCCCTTTTCTCGGAAAACGTGGAAGTCCGGCGCTCGGCCGGTAACTTGCCCCCTCGGGAGGAGTGGCCGCACCAATAAAAGCGTGACAATATATCGCCCGTTCCGCTCTGGCGCCCACTTTTATCAAGCGCCGCATGGACCTAACGCTGTGGCCTACAACGACAGCTGAGTCGCTCCCTTCGAGCCCGAATCCCCAAACCTCGGGAGGGCCGAACTACAAAATTCTCCGAACCTTGGCAGGGCCAAGTCAAATGTTCTCCGAACCTCGGCAGGGCCGAGCTACAAAATTCTCCGAACCATGGCAGGGCCAAGTCAAATGCTCTCCGAACCTCGGAGGGCGGAACTACAAAATTTTCCGAACCTTGGCAGGGTCAAGTCAAATGTTCTCCGAACCTCGGCAGGGCCGAGCTACAAAATTCTCCGAACCTTGGCAGGGCCAAGTAAAATAGTCTCCGAACCTCGGCAGGGCCGAGCTGCAAAATTCTCCGAACCTTGGCGGGGCCAAGTCAAACGTTCTCCAAACCTCGGCATGGCCGAGCTACAAAATTCTCTGAACCTTGGCAGGGCCAAGTCAAATGTTCTCCGAACCTCGGCAGGGCCGAGCTACAAAATTCTCCGAACCTTGGCAGGGCCAAGTCAAATGCTCTCCGAACCTCGGCAGGGCCGAGCTACAAAAGTCTCCGAACCTTGGCAGGGCCAAGTCAAATGTTCTCCGAACCTCGGCATGGCCGAGCTACAAAATTCTCCGAACCTTGGCAGGGCCAAGTAAAATAGTCTCCGAACCTCGACAGGGCCGAGCTGCAAAATTCTCCGAACCTTGGCGGGGCCAAGTCAAACGTTCTCCGAACCTCGGCAGGGCCGAGCTACAAAATTCTCCGAACCTTGGCAGGGCCAAGTCAAATGTTTCCGAACCTCGGCAGGGCCGAACGACAGGTTCCCTAAACCATAATGGGAGAAGGTACAGATTCCCCAAACTTCGGTCAAAGCCGACCCACGATAATTCGGGCTCTGGCAAAAGCGAAGCACGAAAATATCAAACTCCTGACCTAAGCAAGGAGCATATTTCACCGAACGATCTCTGAACCGCCGCGTGCGAACCTCAATTGGTTCGGGAGGCATAAGACCCTCGTCTAAGGACGAGCGGAACGCCTCTATACCCCGCAAACAACAATA
Source organism: Calamus simplicifolius (assembly GCA_900491605.1). Classification (NCBI taxonomy): domain Eukaryota; kingdom Viridiplantae; phylum Streptophyta; class Magnoliopsida; order Arecales; family Arecaceae; genus Calamus; species Calamus simplicifolius. The sequence goes on from UESW01004595.1 coordinate 43,553, forward strand.
ACAACAAGATCAGCACGAGAAAAGATAGAGATTGAGAAACAAAAATAACTCTCTTTATTGCCAATCACGATCAATTACAAATGCCTCACAGGCGTTACAAGAACATTGAAATGCATAAAATCTAGACAAGTACAAAACTCGGGCAACTAGACAGTCGTGATCGCGTCCAGTCGGTTAGGGCCGATAATTGCCCGTCGACACGGACCAATAGTTGCGACTGGCTTCAGGTAGTAGCGATATCTCGGTGACCCAATCGAGATATCTGGATGGCCATCCCAGACCATCCAACCAGGGGACCCCTCGGCGAGCAGGTGGAAAGCCAGCGGACCTTGGCGTTGGAACGCTCTCCCAAACCGAGTGCGTGCCGCCGCGCCTCGCCAAATTTCAAGGATGAGGAGTCGGCGAATGGCGCACCTTCACCCCCTTCCCGTGTGATAAAAGATTCCCCAGGCGGCTGAGCCCAAGAATCCAAATCGAGGAAGGAGGAGAAGTTCAAGCGAGGCATGGGAGGCCCGCATGCACTTCCGACCCTGCGTCTCCGAGCAGGAGCCGTAGAGATCACATAGGAAGCGCATATGTGCGCTCTCCGTATGATCTCTGCGCCCTCCTTGTGCGCTCTCCGTATGATCTCCGGGACCCATCCCCTAAGGACGAGCCATTCTTCAGCAGCTCCCCGGTCGCCCCAGCTGTCCGGCGGCAAGGAGCCTGTGAGAGGAAAAGTCGATCCTCCCACTCGTAGCGGCAGAGAAGTGAGCATGGTAGAAGCTCTGATGGGAAAGGCACTTTGGGGATAACCAAGCGTGACCCCTCTTCCCCTTTCTATAGGCAGAAAAGAACCGGGAACGAGCTACCCAAGCTGTGAGTCCCGAAATTCAAACTTCCAAGCCGTGCCTCCACGTGGTCTCTCAAGATTGGCGCAGCGCCCCACTGCACGCCAAGCCCATCGCCTGATTATGACGCATACGAAGATCTCCTCCTGATCCCGAATCACTGTCATCTAATACGGGTGATCGCCAGCCAGCGCCTCGAAAGCTAGCGGGCTCAAAAAATCGTCCTTCGAGAATAGTACCGTCCAATAGCAGACGGTTGCGTGCGCATCACGACGAAGTAATCTGCATGGGAAAAGAGCACCTTTCGGAAAGCTCCGATGCAGCTTTATGCCCCCCACTGCACCGTATCATCAGTTCTGGTGAAATAAAAACCGAATCACCTGCGGAACAGTAGGACATAGACAGAATAGCAGAAAGCGCGAAGACCTATTCTGTCCGTCGGCCCCCGCCGACCTGTTCTACTCGTCGGCCCCAACCGACCTATCTTGTCTGTCGGCCCTAGCCGACCTATTTTGTCTGTCGGCCCTAGCCGACCTATTTTTCCTGTCGGCCCCAGCTGGCCTACTTTGTCTGTCGGCCCCAGCCGACCTACATTACCTGTCGGCCCTAGCCGACCTATTTTTCCTGTCGGCCCTAGCCGACCTAGTTTGTCTGTCGGCCCCAGCCGACCTACTTTGTCTGTCGGCCCCAGCCGACCTACTTTGCCTGTCGGCCCCAGCCGACCTACTTTGCCTGTCGGCCCCAGCCGACCTACATTGTCTGTCGGCCCTAGCCGACCTATTTTTCCTGTCGGCCCCAGCCGACCTACTTTGTCTGTCGGCCCCAGCCGACCTACTTTGCCTGTCAGCCCCAGCCGACCTACATTGCCTGTCGGCCCCAGCCGACCTACTTTTCCTGTCAGTCCCAGCCGACCTATTTTCGCCTGTCGGCTCCAGCCGACCTATTTTTGCTCGTCGGCCCCGGCCGACCTATTATTCTTCGTCGGCCCAGGCCAACCCGGTTTGCCTATCGGGCTTAGCCGGTGCGTTTCCTTCAATCTCGAGGTAAGAGTGACCAAAGGGCGTCAGTAAATCACAAGTCGCTCACAATCGAGGCGGAAACAACAACAAGGTCACACAAGGAAAACGCCTAAGTGGAAACGGAAAATCCGTTTATTAAGAAACGTCTGACTAACGTCTAAAAGATAAAATACATGAATGGCCCCTAAGGATCGGGAGCCGCACCAGCTTTGGAGGAACCCTCAGTAGCACCTACAGAAGCACGGCTAGATTCGCCCTTCTCTGACATTTTTGCCCCCTCTGCGGCAATGTGCGACCGTCCCTCAGAAACTGCAGCTACGCTGGGACCAGGGATGCCGCCAAGCTCGGCATCAGAAACGTCAATATATTCATCTTCATCTTCTTCTTCAGACTCGCCATCTTCGGGGCTTTCGACACTCAGGAAAGAAAGATCTCATTCCGGGTGCCCACTGAATATCCTCTGTTTGCACTCCTCCATCCCGTGATGGAACGCGTCTACGCTCATAGCGTCTTGCCTCCCCTTAAGTATGGCGAGCTGCGTGTTGGCCTCGGCGGCCCGTTTCTCGGCCTCTGCAACTCAGGCCCGCAAAATGATATTTTGCTCCTCGAACTCGCCGGCCCGCGTCTCGAGTTCCGAGCTCCTATTGCGGCTGGACACAAGCTCGCTTTGAAGAGCCCGAACCTCCAGTCCCAACTCCGCCATCTGAGAAAGCCGAAATAGGTCGGCGTCACAAGAAACCAATAGAAAAAGCCAAAAGGGGGGGGGGAAGAATGAGGTCGTACCTCCTCCTCTCGTTTGGCCAACCTCTTGGCCAACTCCTCAGCCTCACGTCTGGCTCTTGTCCTATCAGCCCCGACCAGCTCAACTCTCTCCTGCAGACTGCCGATCTTCAACTGCTTGGCTCCGATTGCCTCCTGAGCTTGGGTTAGCTCGTTGTTCACCCGAGCTATCACCCCTTGTTGCCACTTAGCGCTCTCTTTCAAATGGGCAATCTCGTTATCGCGGCACTTCAGTCGCTCCTCCACCTCGCCAAGCATCCTGGTTAAACGCTTCCTCTCGTCTGCAGCTTCCCTCCCCAGCCGACCTATGCTCTCATTATGTTCTTTCTGCATCGCCTTCACCTCCGCGGAATGCTTCGATTCGATTCTGGCCAACTCCAGGCACGCATTGTCGTTTTTCGCCAGGAGTTCCTGCAACTCCTCCGCCCTGCGCCTCTGCTTGGACACCTCGGCCAGGGAGACCTGATGTGCCGCCCTTGCCCCCTTCAAGTTCCTATCCATCATGTCCATGAGCTCTTCAAACTGCTCAGACACATTCAGCCGCGATTGGAGCTCGACATTCTCCCTCCGGGCCTGGACACTGGCCCCCGTCGCCAAACTCAAGCGCCAGCAAATCGCCCGGGAAAGCAAAACGCTCTGCAAAGGCAAAAATTGAATAAGAGCCCACGATGGGGTCAATCGAGAAACATCTATCGCACAAGAAAAGTAACTCACCCGCGAGGCATAGGCCCGGGTCATCCTCATCAAGGTTGTGTTATCGATGTTGGGAAGAAGATGGATACTCTCTGCCACGCCTTGCTGCCCAAATGCAGCATCGGCCAGCCCCAGGTCGGCGAATTTGTCCGCCGAAGGATCCGCGCTCGGATACAGGGCCGACCTGATCATGGCGGAAAACGCCTCCTCAATATCGGCATCCGAGCCACTAGGTTGGCCAACCCCGCCTGAAAGACCGGCCTGGGCGGCCCTCGTCTGAGAGGCCTTTAGCCTCCCGGCCTCCTCTACCAAGGCCCTGGCTTGGGTTTCCTCAGATAATTCAGCCAGCCCAAGCGCCAGCCTCTCCAAAACCTTTTTCGAAGAAGCTCCCAATGCGGAGCTCCCGCCTTGCCATGTCTCCTCCTTCGACGCCCCTCCCTCGGTCACCACCATTTGTGTCTCCGCCGCCGGGCCCTCCGAGATCCCGGCCTGTTCCACCACTTGCGTCTCCTCCGCAGGCTCCCCGAAGCCTCAGTCTGACCTGCCTCACTGCTACCGTGCTCCCCTGCGGAGAGACCGAGAGAAAGCTCCCCCTGAACCTCTCCAGCTGCGGCTGCCACCTCTTCCTCTCCTGTCGAAGCCGGTGGTGATCCCGCGGGGACGATGGCCCCCTCAAAGATGGCCACTTCCGTCGAATCCGCCGCCGTTTCCTCTTTCAGGGGGGATGCGGCCGGAAGAGCCATCGGAGCCTCATCTGAGCTGTCCGATATCTCCAACACGAGAGGGTCGGAGGCCATAACCGCCCTCCCTGGGCTCTCCTTCGCCCTCGGCGCTTCTGCCATGACTGCCCCGGCATCCGGCGGACTCCTCGCGGAAGCATGAGCCCTTTTTACGGGCCGGCCACTATCCGCGCCGCTACCTTCCCTGGGACGTTTCCCTCTCTTCCTCTTGGAGAGGTTTGACAACGCCGACCTTGCAGCTATTAGAATAGAGCACACATACTCAGAATCAAGCACATTAATCGAGAAAGATACACGGCACGAAAGAGACTCACCTTGCGGGTCCAGGGGGCTGAGCCCGGCTACGAAGAGGGCCCCCTCTGATAGCAGGTCGTTAGCCAAAAACACCTGCCCGTTGTGGAGGACGTCCAAGTCCTTCTCCTCCTGCGCCGACAAAGCCGGATGTGTCTCCGCATCCCTTGCAACATCCCCCCATCGCCGAGGGAAATCGGAACCGACATTCCCCTCCGCGATAACAAACCGGCTCTTCCACCCCTTGATGGAAGAGGGCTTATCCGCGATAACGTTGAAGGATCTCCGGGACCCGATATAGGGCCACTCCGACTTCCTCCCAGGAATCAGATGGTAGCAAGTGCGGAAAAGGGGAAGAGTGGCTACGATCCGAATCTTGTGGCACATCGAGATGAATCCGATGATATTCCGCCAACTGTTCGGAGCCACCATTGGCGGGCTGATATTGTAATGGGTCATGATCTCCTTCACTAGGGGTGGAGAGGAAAACGAAGACCCGCCTTCAAACTATCCTCATAGATGAAGACCCCAGACTCTAGATCCCGGGTAACTCTATCATCGGGCTCCGGCGCCCGTAGGACGACGTCCAAGGGCAAGCCATATCGCTGATGAATCCTCCCCAGGTCCTCGGCAACGATCTCAGAGGCCACATCGTCGGGGCTCATCGCCATTGAAAGGGGTACCAAACGAAAACAATAAGCATCGAGGAAGATGAAGGTCAGAACCCTTTTTGAAAGCAAAACGAGAAGACGCCGAGCGCACGCGCACACATATATATACGCAGTGCGGCCGTCACTTCGCTTCTCCGCCAAGAAAGCTGCCCTGAAGAGGCGGGGCGTCTCATCCCAGGCATCCGGAATCGCCTCGATAAACACCCGATCGATCGGGTTTCGAAGCGTGGCACGATCTTAACCGTCACTCGTGGAGGAGCCTTAGCCCCGAAGGCTGGGTGGCCCCGTCGCATTAATTAGGGCATCATTGCGCGAGCAGTCCAAACCAAGACGTCCCATCTGGAACGCGCCATTCGAACTTGTACTCCCTATGCTCGAACCTACGCTTCAAACTAGGGAGTGGAGGGCATGTGTTGAGGGGTAAAATCGTCATTACGTTAATATCCGTGCGAGGCGGTTAAGGCTAACCTCCTCCCTTCGGCCCCTCCGGGCTTCCATAGCTCGGCCCCTCCGGGCTTCCGTAGCTCGGCCCCTCCGGGCTTCCATAGCTCGGCCCCTCCGGGCTTTCATAGCTCGGCCCCCACCGGGCTTCCATAGCTTGGCCCCCATCGGGCTTCCATAGCTCGGTCCTTCCGGGCTTCCGTAGCTCGGCCCCCTCCGGGCTTCCATAGCTCGGCTCCCTCCGGGCTTCCGTAGCTCGGCCCCTCCGGGCTTCCATAGCTCGACCCCTCCGGGCTTCCATAGCTCGGCTCTTCCGGGCTTCCGTAGCTCGGCCCCCTCCGGCTTCCATAGCTCGGCTCCCTCCGGGCTTCCATAGCTCGGCCCCTCCGGGCTTCCGTAGCTCGGCTCCCTCCGGGCTTCCATAACTCGGCTCCCTCCGGGCTTTTGTAGCTCGGCCTCTCCGGGCTTCCATAGCTCGGCTCCCTTCGGGCTTCCGTAGCTCGGCCCCTCCGGGCTTCCATAACTCGGCTCCCTTCGGGCTTCTCTAGCTCGGCCCTTCCAGGCCTCCATAGCTCGGCTTCATTTGCAATCCGCAACCTAACACTTACCTCTGCGGAACCTGAGGCGGGAGAGCCCAAGCCTACCGAAGCGGCATCCTAGACAAGGAATCATGTCGGGACGTGGCCTAAAGCCTATCATAACCGCCCCAGGCCTACTCAACCAGATCTCGAGGCGTCAAGGAGCTCTCCCAGCCGTCAATCTCTGAACAAACAAGATACGGATTTTAACGGCCCCACAACGGCCTGATTCTGTCCGTCTCCGTATCGTAACAACCTCCTAACCTTCCAGAAGGCGCTCAAGACCCAAACGACAGTCGATAAATATCAGTCTCACAGATTCCCCCAGGTACGCAACTCTGTACGTACACTTGCGCGCTTGCGCCCCCACTCTCACTCTCCTGCTCTCGCCGGTAGCTCGTCGTGCTCCTGCCCTCTGGAGCCTCCGATTGGTCGCCCCCGGAGAGGTCTCCCGGAGAGATCCACCTTCCCACTGTCTGATTGATCGTCGATTCCTTCCCCACTGATTTAAGCGTCGGAGGGCCTTCCGCGGAGGACCACCCTCGGCGTCCCTCCGCGCGTGGGCTTCTTTTTGCAGGTCCGCCGCACCCTTCTCCCTGGAGATCGATCGCGCCCGAGTCGAAGGACGGATCTCGACGGCAACAAATTACAAAGCGAAAAAAGATAGGACTATAAGTGAGCGAGAGGAGCATAGGACTTAAAATTGATTTGTTTAATGTAATAACTTAAAATTTATATATCAAATTGTATGACCTGAAGATAAAAGTGAGAAAATAGATTTTGAAAGAAAAATGCATTCATGTATATTTATATTGATTTAAGATATTAAAAATATATATTTTTTTTATATTTAATTACTTTGGTGCAACTAGATTTTAGTACCATCAAATCTTTTCATTATTTACTTTCAGAAGTACTTTAGTTTGCAATGATTAGTGTGAGATTGAAATTTCTAGCTATATACAACAGAAAGAGCCACAAAATCATAAAAACAGAGCGGGAAAAAGAAAAAAAAAAAACATCTTTTCTTACACTTTGGCTAATACTAATTTAAAAGGACTAAATCCTTCTTATAAACAATGTAGATGGACTCATTGGAGTAAGTCCTCTTCAAACATCCCAAAGACCACTAATTAGCTTAATAATGACTAAATATAGTTTTTTCCCTACAAGCTTTCAGTGATTAGAGAGTATAATATTTCTAAAATTTCAATACATAAAATAAATTAAATTTGATGAAATAATTTATATATTAGCTTGATATAGAAATATATATTTTTATTGATATGTAATTATTTTATTAATTGTAATTGATTTCATATGAATCGGCACGAAAGTAACGCAACGTGTTTTTAATAGAAATTTGGAGAAACGAAAGTGTATATATCCTCGCCATGGTTGGGACCTCGTAACCGAGAAAAGGTCCCTCTTTTCCATTTTTTTTTCTTTTTTTTTTTAGGAATCGAAGAAAAGAAAAAGCTTCTCGTTTCTTTGCTGTGTCCTCTCTGTATCACTCTCCACCATGGGTATCCATCGAAGGTAGCGTAATTATAATACATTGTAACTGACTTCTCGTTGTCATCTTTTGATTCTTATTCATGCCACTGCTTTGCGTGAAAAGTTCACATCCATCAACTTTTCCAACGTTGATGTTTCCTATTGAGTTAGACTTCTGTCATGCTTTTCTTCGGACCCAAAAAAAGAATAATTAATAAACTTGGCAACGTTGATGCGATGGAGTCACGTAGAAGATAGTTGATCAACTAGAATATGTATCTTTTTACAGGATCATATGAAAAATTTGATCCCTGGTGTTGCACTGTGGTCGTGGCTTTTATTCTGATGATTTTAACTCTTCTTATCTCTGGAGCTTCTCTGTTGCTGCGGTAGCAAACTGATATACGATTTACATATCTTGGGAGTCCCTTTTCAGGTTTGTCAAAATCAACTTTGATGAAAGCGTCCGGGGCAGATTAACGGGATCAGCTTATGTCATCCGTGGGCCGAAGGGCGACCTTTTGGCGGCTGATGGATTTGAAAGTCTGGACTCCTCTGTCCTAATGGCTAAGCTTTATGCTGCTTGGATTGGCATCTCCTTTACCATTTGGTCTTTTCATGCCCACAACCTCGTTATTGAGGGAGATTCCTTGACTGTTATTCGATGGTTGCGGAGGGATCATAGCTCTCTTGCCCCTGTCATTCTGTTTTACATGATATTTGAGTAATTTTGAGGGTGGCCCAAGGAGTTCAAATTCTCTATACCTATCGTGAAGCTAATTCTACGGCCGATTGGGTGGCTTCCTTTGTGGCTCACCACTCTGGGTTTTAGAGGTGGAAACAGAGTGATCCCTGCCCTTTTGTTTTACAGCAAATTATGTATTCGTATGTCAAGAGCTAACTCGTACCCGTGTTGTATGATCGCCCGATTATAACTAAAAAAAAAAAACTAGAATATGTTGAGGATTTGCTTGTTATTACTATCTAAGTTGTTATCATATATTTATATTTTTTATTTTTTAAAATATTTTTTTTAATATTTATTTATTTATGCTATACAAACTATGGATATCTTTAACAAACAGGAGCTATCTCTATATAAGTTCCTTTGGGTATCCAATAGATATAAATTGAAAATAAAGAGTTCATTATTCTTTTCAATTTATCTTCTTTATTTTTTTAAAAAAATATTTTTTTTAAATTTTTAAATTTTTAATTTAAAAAAAAATTATTTGTTATAATCTATTTTTTTTATAATAGATGTTCCACCAGAAAGCAAACACAGATTTTCTGTTCTGTTGATTGTTTCATTAATTTTAATTAACCCATACATTGGAACGTTAGAAAAATAACATTTTTTTTTTTTTTTTTTGAGAATGACTAATATGTTACACTTGAAAGTTTAAGAGCTACAAGAGATTTAAGTAAAAGTTAGGGGATTAAAAATATATTTTAGCTTTTTTTTTTTAGTTAACACTTAGGATGGGTCCTGATACACCATTAGCTACTCTAGGATGGCAACAACATTTTAACGCCATGCAATCAACTACGATCCATGATGTTCCTCAACGCAGTAATAGATGGTGTTTCATTTTTGTTAGTGAGTCTTTTTTTTTTTTTTTTTTTTTTTTTTTTTTTTGTACATATGGACGAGTATGAGTCAGTTCAAATAGAACATAATATAATATTTGATTAAGTACAAAAAGGCAACGATTATTCTATTTTCAAATCTAAAACTTATATGATGAGTTACTGCCCGCTGCTATTTAATCAGCTACAGAATTAGCTTCACGATAGACATGACAAATCTGATCACTATCAATATCTTTACTTAATACTGGATGACAAAAATAACCAGCAATAGAAGCATCATCCTTTGGTTGGTACCAACCTCTCGTTAGAAGAGATATTAAGGTTTAGTCTTGGCTATCGTGCGAATAATTAATATTGATGGCAGAAACAAATTGCAGGCTCAGTAACTTCTGAACTGTGGTGCAGTACGTTTTATGACCAAACCTTTCGCCCACTCATGACCTACAAATGCAACCAAGGAGATTAAGCTTCTAATTCGCTAATTAATGATTTCCTACTAGAACAAGCCTCATTGCAAATCCATTTGATTGTAACCCTTGCCGGATGACCTAAGTTTGATCATGTCAACATTTACATGGGCTCTCCAATGGCAGTTGAATTGGTTTCGAAAACTATCTCCTAATACGTACTAGCTTCGATTATGTTCCAAAAGACCATGAAACAATCATTTGTGAGGAAAAAAGAAAAAAAAAAAAAAAAGACAGAGAGAGAGAGAGAGAGAGACTATCAAAGGAGAATAAATCAAGAAAGAAATAGTCTCTACTAGCTTATTTTCATCTACCTCGATCATGGAAGCAAAGCTTCGATTCATAATCCATCTAATGTGGCAGCTTATTATATTATTATTATCATTATTATTATTATTATATTTATTTTTTTTATTTTTTATTTTTTTTGTATGCCTTTCCTTTAATACCCATATCAGGCCTTTGTTGCTTGGTGTCTTATTAATATAGTTACCTTATGGCTTTTTTTTTTTTTTTTTTTTTTTGGTACAAGCGGATAATCATACTAGTCTAGTACGAATTATCCCAGATAGGTCAGAATACAAAATTTGCTGTAAGACAGAGGGGCAGGGGTCACCCAGCCGCCAAATCCAACCACCAGCGTGCTGAGCCACAGAAGCTGCTATCCAATCGGCCGTCGAGTTGGCTTCACGGTAGATATGCCGAATCCGGACAGAACCAACTCTCTGTAAGATAGACCATGTGTCCCTGAGAATAGGAATACTGGGGCCGTCGAAAATATTCTTCTTTCTCAGCCATCGAATAACCGTCATCGAATCACCCTCGATAACGAGACGATGAGCATGGAAGTGCTGAGAGGCATAAGAAATACCTGCCCATGCTGCATAAAGTTCTATCATAGGGACAGAGGAATCAAGGGTGCCAAAGCCACCCGCAGCCAGCATATCACCCTGAGGCCCACAGATGATAAACGCAGAACCAGCAGCTCTGCCACGGACACTCCCATCGAAGTTGATTTTGATAAACCCTGGTGGGGGGCTCCCAGGAAATGAAAACCGTATGCCGGTTCGCTGCGAAGAAAAGCAGGGGAACCCCAGAGGCCAGAGGAGTCAAGACCAACAGCATGAAAAGCTTGGGCATAATCCGCAGACAAAGATCTGATCCTGCTAACAAGCCGATGTGGAGAGGTAACATCATCAGAGAAGATGAGTTGGTTCCTCGATATCCAAATCTGATAAGCCGTGATCGCCCAGAGACCGCGTTTATGCTGGGAGGCCCTCCGGAGATCAAGAAAGAAGAGGGAGCATAGGGATCCCGAACACCCACATTATAGGAATAACCCATCATCTGCCATATCTGCCTGGCTCGAGGACATATGAAGATCGCATGGTCCGTAGTCTCATCCTCCAATCCACAGAGAGCAAGTCGGCTGGATAGGCAAACCCCTACGGAAGAGCATGGCACTCGTCGGAAGACAGTCCCAAAGAAGCTTCCAGATGAATAACTGGACCCGGGGAAGAGTAGGAAGCGATCAGATCCAAGCAGCATCCTTCCTGACCAGGGGCTGGGGCCTGAAAACCTTCATAAGATCCCTAAGAGGGGCTTTGGAAAGACAAGATCTCTGCCATAATCTAACATCCGTCGAAGGGCCAGAGGTGAGAGGAATAGATAGAATCCGCCGAGAGCTCATCACCAAAGGAACTGATCACTCTAGCGGTATCCCAAGAAGGGGGATCTAGAGAAATCAAATCCCTAACCTTCAGCTTGGTGGGGACATCAATGTTGATAAAAGAAGGCCACCGAGAAAGAGGGAGCTCAGATATCCAGGAGTCCTGAATCACATCAACGGAGTGACCATCTCCAATCATCCATGTAATTTTCTTAAGGATAGACTCACCATATTGACAAACCTCCTTCCAAAAGAAGGAACTCCCCCTGGGCGGCCCAATACACTCCCCAGACTTTCAGTCACCATACCTCGCCCGCATAAGAGAGCTCCACAGACATTGTGGCTCCAGAAGGAATCGAGATGCATGCCTGGCCAGAAGGGCTTGCCGTCTGACCCTCAAAGATTGGATCCCGAGACCACCTTCCTGAATAGGCATACAGATCATATCCCAAGATAATAGGTGAGTGTCGTGCCCATCTTGCATGGAGGCCCAAAGGAAGTCTCTAAAGATTCTCTCAATCCTCCGTAGGTAGGTAATAGGGATGGCCGCATTCGAAAGCAAATAGAGAGGCAGAGAGGAAAGAACCGATCGAATAATGGTAACTCTGGCCATCATAGATAGGCCGGTAACCTGCCAACCCTCAATACGCTGACGAACCCTCCTCTCTAATTCAGCAAAGTCAGAATAACGAGGGCGTCTACCGGTCATGGGAATCCCCAGATACATAAACCGGTCAGTCTGAGTAGAGATACTCAACAAAGTGATAATGGTTGCTTTAATAGACCTGGAAGTCTTCGGGCTAAAACATATGAAGATTTAAGATAATTAACCTTCTGACCCGAGGCCTGACAATACCGCTGCAGAATAGAATCAACAGAAACCGCATTTTCAATAGAGGCCTGACCCAAAATAATGCAGTCATCGGCAAACATGAGATGAGAGACAGAAAGACCGCCAACCCCATCCATAAAAGGGACAATCGCCCGATCACGTTGAGCCTGATAAAAAGCTCGGGAAAGATCATTCGCGGCCAAAATGAACAACAAGGGGGATAGAGGGCACCCCTGACGTAACCCTATGGAAGACTGGAAAAACTCAGTCAAACCCCCGTTAATAATCAAAGCAAAGGAAGGCCTCTGAATACAAGCCATAACCCACTCAATAAACACCCCGTCAAATCCAAACTCCTGAAGAGAGCTTTGAAGAAAAGCCCAACTCAGTCTATCATAAGCTCTCTCCATGTCAAGCTTGACAGCCATAAGACACTGTCTAGCTGGGGCTCTCTGAAGATCATGCATAAACTCCTGAGTAATAAGGATATTATCCGAGATAGAACGCCCTCTAATGAAAGCCTCCTGTTCAGCAGAAATGATACGGGGAATCACCTCGCAGAGACGGCTAGCTAGAAGGCAGGCACAGACCTTATATAAAGTAGTGCATAAACTGATTGGCCTGAAGTGCTAAGGAAGAGAAGCATTAGTGCACTTGGGCACTAAAGTGATAAGAGTCCGGTTCCAATCCTTAGGAATGAGTTTTATTG